>WYDE02253199.1:0-13899 GCA_009867175.2 Adela reaumurella
TGGTGCATCGACTGCAGCGTTACTTCACAATATAAAAATTGTAAGTAAATCGCCAACGACTGAATCGTAAAAAAAAAATCTAACAAAAATATAAAATTATACATGAATTTTGGATTCTATGTTGGTAGATCTCCGTCTTTAATAGAAAATTAAGTGTTTTTTTCCTTTGCTATTAAAATTACCGGTAAGTTTTTTTCAGTATTCGTAACCATATTTCGTATTAGCAAATATTATTTTAGAATATTCATATTTGCATTTGTATTCGTGAATATGGAAAAATAGGCATTGGTAGGCATACTAATAATAATTCTAAACCTCCATTGCCATACAATACACGGTGTTAAGTAAATAGGTACTACTACCGGAAAGGGGGTGATTCGGTACTGTCTGTACTGTAGAACTGTTGTTCTACGATTTTTGAGCAAAAAAAAAATTCTTTTCTTCATAAAATTTTGAAATTACATACTCATAAAATGTATGAAAAAAAAGCTCAAAAAAATATTTTTTTATTAAATTGTTCAGTATCAGATACAGAATCATCCCCGGTCAGTTAAAAATCGGCTAACCGATAACTTAACACTGTATAGTGGAGTTTAACACAAAATGCAAAAGTTTTTTTTTCTATCAAATTTAGCGGGTTTTCATCAACTTGAACAGAAAATTGTAGAGTTCACATGTCACAGTTAGACGTCATATTTAACTTTCTTAAGCTAAAATGTATTATAGCGGGCCTTGCAACTTGACTCATTTGACCACAGGGAAAAGAAGTGGGTGACTATCGGCGAAACTACTATGAAGATCTATAAGTGGGTGCCCATATCCAGCAGTGAGCAGAAGAAGAAAAGCATCGCAAAGACGGAAAACAAGGAGAACACCCTCACCAAGAAATCTCATGATTCCTCCAATTCAAACTTTGGCATCGCAGAGGATTCTAATACGTGTAAGTCTTAATCTTTTTATATTCTTTTGTGCTCCCAAAGACTATGTTTCACAAATTTTTTGGACTTTTTTATATGGAAAGAACTCTTCATAAATTTAACTTTGGTACAAGTTGTTATACAATAAGAATTGAGGAAGTTAGATCAAACTAAAACGAAGAAATGTAAAGCTTGCTAATAAACAATGAGTCCTCCCGGCCACACTCACCTTAGTTTAGTGACGTGCTAACAGATGGAATTTTTTTTTCTGATACCTATCGGTTTTGGGGTATCAAATGAAAGAGCTTCATAAGCCGATTCTAAAAATGTACTACTTTTAAAAAAAGTGACCGTTTCTGCTTTCTGGACATTCCTTTAGCAAACATTATTTTACTTGTACTCATACTCTGCTTGTAAATAGCTCTGTAAGTTCTTGGTATTTTTCAACAATTCAACAATGTTTATTTATGTAAAAATACTGCCAACCTTGATCTGCTTCCTCATGAACGCAAATAAATTTGAGTAGAATAGTCTATTCTGTCAGAATGTTGAATTTTCTGAACTTCTATAAATTTAAATCAATAAATATTTTACTCCGCCTCCCTTCCTTATTTTACTTTCCTCATTTTAGGGTGATTTAAAAGTAATTTATGCCAACAGAGTTAATATAAAATTTTTAAAATGTGTTTTAAAATATTCCTCATAGGTATATATATATTGTACATAACTTCACAATAAAAAATTCCCCATCGGCAACTTCGCTCCTTTGGCAGGATCCATCGAAGTCGACTTTTAGGATCGTACCAAGGGAGCCAAGTTATCGATGGTGGTACATTTGGGTTGGTATCCGCACTGAATAAAGGTCATTCGAAGGGGCTAAGAAAAACAGTACGTGTTTTCCGTCCAGTGTGAAGCCGACTCGATTAGGTTGGCACGGCACCGACCTAATCCACGAAGGTGAACTGGGCGGACATTACTGGCGTTTTGGTGTGATGTAGCCATCCATATCAGTTTCCATAAAATATTCCATACTGTCTATCCGCAAGTCTATTTGTGAGCTAAAGCTACTAAAGCAAATGAAACTCTATTGTATTGTAATACAGTCCATAATCCTATGCGTCCTATGTCCTATATCCAGCAAATCCTATGTCCAGCAAATCTAAAAAAGAAGATTTCCCAGTTTTCCAGAGCATTTTTTGTGGTTTTCCTTGATATAATTTATCATAGTTTTTTAGTCAGCCGCCATGGGCAAACGATGATGCATGTGTGGGAAATGTCTGCGCCGAGCTAGCATCATACTCGCGGCGAGTGAAGCGAGCTCGAAATTTTTTAGGAAATATTCGGGAGAACTACAATTTGTGAGGGCGGTGCCTTTGGATGGAAGCTAATAATTTATCTATTACTATTTTACTATTTTCTAAAAATCATATAATTTTTTTTAATGATTTACTCAGGAGAAGCAAGTTAAAATCATTAGAGTAGTGCCATTAAAAGAATGTAACTATTATTAGAACAATACAGTCACATCATTGGGCGAGTGCAGAGAGCCCGGAATTTTTTTTAAATAGTTGAGTTTGTTATAAAATGGTAGGTTGGCTAAGGCATTTCGAGGGGGGCGAGGACCCCCCTCACCACCCACAAAATTCTTTAGCCAACCTGCCTACAGCCTTGCCTACTATATCATAAGTAATTATATTTCTGTTTAATATAAATTGGTAGTAGGTACCTCTTCTCGCCACGAAGGGACTAGGCTCATTTTCCCTGATTTTTACAAACATTTTAAATTTTTCCTGCTTTTTCCTTGTTATTTCCCACCTGGCGAAATTCCCTGATAATTCCCGGTTTTTTCCCTGTCTGTGCACACCCTGGTTGCAGTAAATTACTAAAGATAATAGGCTCTCCCGAGGTCAATTGACCACGTTCGCAATTTGCGGTCCCCAATTCTTTCTTAGGGTCACTAGGAGAAGCTTTGTGAACAATTTCGTTAAGATCGGACGGCGGGAATTCACTGCAAAGACAAGGCCGCCAACAAAAACAACGAACATCTAGGGTGAGGCTATAGAATTTTTTTTTATTGAGAGTGCGACATCTGGCGCCGACCCACCCAGAAGGTGACTAATGAAGCCCATGGACATTCGATTTTAGCGGGGGTTACGAAGATCGCGGAAGGTTTCGACCCATTTCTAGGACCCCTTTTTGGAAAAGTATTATTTGGACCCCTTTTTAAATATTTTATAGGTATGTAAGGACCCATTCACCAACATTGCCTAAATGCCTTTTCCTTACTTACGCGCCTGGTACTTTCTAAGCAACAATGTGGCGATTGTATGGACACTTTATTCCACAATATTTAGTCAATCTTACACGCATACATACCATCACTTCTCTTCCAGAGATAATTGAGCACCATGTGACATGTTCCTGACATGCATCCTCTGCTTCATACACTCTCATACATTGATTTATACATCTGGTCCGTAGCGGGTGCTGCGAACTTGCCCTTCCCGTAAAATTCTACATATTTGTTCATGGTATGTTCTCCTAGGTCGGCCATACTTTCTTTTATTTTGAGAGATACGGATAATATATTGAAAAAATGGCAAAATGATTCGAAAAACGAGTAATGTGGTAATCCTTTTCACGAGAAAAGTGTCCGTACCGTACAAGGTTTCCATACAACCGCCACATATTCGTAAGCATGTACCAAGAGGTAATAAGTGTATGAGAGATGTACTCGTAATTTATGTTTAAACAACTTCTAACTTTTCTATTCCTGGAGTATTTAGGTGGGTACTTTGTTCCCAATTTATTTCAGCAACCACTGCACCGATTTCGATGAAACTTTTACTAAACTATTTTTGATGTCACACAACTTATGTGGGAACTATGCAGTGGGAAAATTGTATGCCCAGCTTGTTTGAATATCCACGGGTGTAAGGACTAGTAGGTACACTATACATTTTCTCTCCAAACAAAACCCAAAAAAATATATAAACAAAAAAATGATGCAATTTGTGGTCCCTTATTCTTTCTTAGTATCACTAGGAGAAGCTGTGTGCAAATTACGTAGTGATTGGACGACGGGCTTCCACTGCACAGACATACTACAGTGGGACAACTACAATACACATCCTGGGTGAGACTGTAAGACCTGTCATATTATTACTAAGTGATATGGGACGGGACAAAAAACCTGTTTGAGAGTACAATACATACAGTTGGAAGGATTAATAACAATAATGTTACAAATTGCAGGTTTTTCAACAGTGAGCGACTCTCAAGGCCCTACGGACTTCTCTTCCTCCCACATCGCATACTCCGAGGACTCCAACTCACAGAGCAGCGAACCAACGCCCACCAAGAGGTTAAAAACTGATTGAATATGTGTCCTGTAAGTGTGCTTTTGAAGTGCTAACAAAACAAACATAATATTAAACAAGTCTCGTAATATTTAAAGAACTTTTCTAATCAAGCTTTTCAGCGTGTAGGAAATCCAAATATTAATATTTGAAAAAAAGTAGCGAAAATAGACCCGTCTAAGGCTGAAATCTACTGCAAATTATAAAACCATTTTATCATTATAAATGATTTTTTGCAGTCACGCGTTAGGCTCCCTTTTAAGCTGAGAGTGTGTAGTCGCGTTTGTGCCGTGAATTCTGGAGCTAAGTGGAAAAGTGGGGTTTCAAAAGACGCGTCTTGGCAAGCCGTCTTGGATATTAGTTTTTTATAAGTTTTAAGTTACTTGAAATATTACTTAAAAGGGCCCATTAATTAGGCTGCAAACGGAAGCCTAGTATACAAATCTGAAAATAATAAGTGCAAAAATGAAGACAGTCCGACACAGAATATTTCCTTCCCATTCAGTGTCCAAAATTTCGTTACGATTAGCCAAGTTTTGGAGAAGAAAACAGCCGAGAGCGGAACCTCGATTTTTCAGTTCTTTTACTAAGGACTTTTAGTTGGAGCAGAAGTTGTCCTTTTCGCTCCCGCGCGGTCCCGCCTACGCAGCGCGACGGAAATATTGGTTTAGAATTCTTAAATCTGAAAAAATCAAATTAATGTTTCCTCTTAAGTACATTTACTTTTAATGCACTCTGGTTGTCAGGATTCTTCGTGAGGCCTGAGGATTTTTGGGGCACTTTTTTCTTTTTTATTGAAACTCGTAATATTTTTGCTATATAATTTCATCATTTTCTGTAAGAATTGTCTTATATTTTGCAGTTGGTTGCAGCCCTTAGAATGGTCTAGTTATTTTGGGTTACATTTTCAAACAGATAAAGGTAGCTTTCCAACGCGCCTTAATGCCATCTGCTACCGGAGTATTCATTGAGGCCAATCAAATTAGACCAAACTAGAAGGCTAACCTGCCCTTTGCCCAACTAGCGGATGGTCCAGCCCGCCTTGGTAGACCATAATGTTGTATAGTTACCATACGTTCTCAGCCTAACAGAACTCTGGGAAATTGGTCACATTTGAGTTCCAAGACTACTCGAATACTAGTGAAGTCTTAAGAATTAAAAGCTTGTAACTTTATTTAAGTTTTGGTTACGACCGGCCGGTTTTGCTGAAGACGAATAGTGTGTAGAATGTTAGCAATGCTCAAGTGGTCGCGGCACTTTCCCGTCGTCATAGCTTTCGACAGATTAATTAAAATGTATTGTCGAAAAGATGTGATTAAATAATTTAATTATAATTTGTGACATAGGTGTTACATACAGGTCAGTTAACTAAAGCTGGCACGTTCATTGTACTCACACCAATGCAATTTTATACGTTTAGTATGTTCAGTACGTTTAAAGAAATCCAAAATACCCTTGAAGCTACGGAGCAAAATGGACCCGCGGGGCAGTGCGGGCTCGCATTTCAAAAAAGTTAGCTTTGACGCCGATTAACTATGTTAGAAAAGATATACATAATGTTGCCTTTTTGGAACCTGCAATAAATTTGCAGTTTTAAGTGTATTTCGAGATTTATAAGTTGAAAAATGACAAAAACAGCAAAGCTAGATGCCGGAGTTTACCTACTTAGCAATAATTCGAAAAGTAGATTGAGAACCTGTATTTAAAAACATGTTTATAAATCTGCATGAAATTGCAAATACAATGATGCTCGTATATAACACTAAAACTTTTAGTTTGGTTTACCCAACACAACAATAGCTTTAAAATGCGCCGCGGCTGGCACAGTCACCAGCTTATACAAGTAAATAAACCAGTTACAATAATGCATAAAGCAGTTCCAATAATGCGTGTCCCATGACCATGGATGGTGGATGGTGGATGGACGAGTTCAAGCAAAACATCATACTGTATTTCGTAGTAGTACTAAAAACATAACAATATAAAAACATAATCTCTGTCGCGCTAGTAAGCTTGGCCGTGTGCGAGAGAGACAGATGGGTTTTTCTTTATGCATATGCAGTGTGACGTCACCCCATGTGTTTATACACAGACACACACACAAGCGCAATATGTGTAAGTTTTGTATGTGCCAGTGTGTGTTAACTGACCTGTACCTATATGTATTCATTAATAAATGAATAAACTACAACTGAATAAAATATACTTGAGGTGGAATAGGTACATATTATACAATAAATACAAATAAATAAAATAAATCTATAAATGTACAATCCTTTTCGGAGTCCCAAAAATTCGAACCCAAATTGTAGCCAAAACTATCATTTGACTAAAATAGTGAATGGAGAAAAACATGGCGAGGAAACCCACTTCTAGGCCGGTTGGTCACCGTGGAAGTGTATGACTAACTCCTCCCATATCATGTAAATGAGAAAGGCCTGTACCCAGCAGTGGGGCGAATATAATGTTTGCAAAGGAAGGTGAATGGAGCCGATTGGAGTTCTGTTAGGTTCGGCTCTACATAGCTACAATGCAGTTTCTCCGTCAACACTTATTTTCTTTTTTACACTACGCTCTTGTTTAGAGTCGTATTTTTAATCAGAAGAAGTAAACAGACATTTGCTGAGTGCCTAATTAATCATAGAAATCCATGTATGTAATTTATGTATTTGACGGATGGATTCCTATAATTTTTACCGCTAAGTGACATTAGCTCCTGTCAGTTTACTTTGTCTGATTAAAATTACGACTTAAAGTAAAAGTGAATCAATGTTATATATCTGTATAAATTTGATTGAGTTCTAAATAAAAAAGGTCTCGAACAGTCTATAACTATGTAGCATGCACAGACATATTTCCAATGTACTCAAATTAGGTAGATTCATATCCCCTCACGCGCCAACCGACCAAATAAGGCCGGTAGAAGTAAAGTGCAGAATGCCCAACCGGCCATAAAGTGCCGTTTTTACTACGCCACAGTTACGCCAAAGTTTGTGCTGCAAAGTTTGTTTCACTGTGTTTTAACAATAGTCCTTAGTTAATAGTCAATAGTCCTTAATTTTAGATAATAAAGAAAAATAAGTTTTTATTGTCAATTTTTGCAAAAAAGTCGTTTTTTCGAATTTATTTTTTTTAAATCCAAGGTCAATGTTAAAAAATTAGTATTTCACATACATACATACATAGCGTCACGCCTGTTTCCCAGTGGGGTAGGCAGAGACAACTGATCTCCACGTGCCACGATCCTGACACACCTCTGCTGCTTCACATAGTATTTCACATAGTGTTATATTTGTCTTAATCGGGAAATTTTGCTCATTCTAATGGTATATAACCTAAATCACGATAGCTCGACAGTTCGCCGATTAATTATTGGCTCTAATTATTGACGCTGGCGCGTTATGAGGGAGGTTATAGTGCATCAGGATAGTATGTTTAGTTTTTGTGATAATTCCCAAGTTCATTTACTATTTTATTTAATATTTTCCTATTCAGTACGAGTAATTTTTGTAAAGGATATCTTATATGAATAAACTAGTTTTCTCGAAAATGGTTGTAATTATTTAAATGAAAATCACAGATGAGGGTTTTTTTGGTTCAAGAAATCGATTTATCAGGGTCTCATTTTCAGGGAAACACACTATGAACCGGGACAACGGAAACAAACATTTTCTTACAAAAACAACAGAACCATTTCAAAATAGAAAAAGATCAATACAAATTATTATTATAATACTACATTTTATAGCCAAGGATAAGATCTAGAACACTATTGTTTATGAATTCTATTTATTTATTAGACTTTTTATTTGGTATGAATTACCGCAATATGGTGAGGTGTTTTATTCTTATTTCTGGTCAGGCTTTAGTTCTTGAATAGTCGTAAATGAATGCGTAAAAAAATCTTAATGTTTGATTTTAATAAAACAATAGAACATGAGATTATATTTAATCTGAGTAAAACAATACATTATATTTTATTTTATCGCGGTACCTACATAAAACGTATAGCTAAGTTAGTGAGTGGCGCACACCATAGTCAGACTTCAACTGTAGTTGATGATTGTTTGGACAAAGTATCTGCCTCTGACTGTTTTTCTGCCATGGGCTCGATATCGTCCACTCCCAGTATGTCGTTCAGAAATTGTTTATACGAAATTTCCTGTCAATAAATCAAAACTAGGGCAACATACATTAATGTGTTGAAAACTTGTTTCTCGCAGCGAATTTATCGGATTGTTCCGACTTTTCGAACAGAGCGTCCTGTTCATGGCCATGGAGACGTCCGCCCGCTACGAGAGTGGCGAACGTACTGAGTACGTATGAGTACGTTCGCCGTTCTCGTAGTGAGCGGACGTCTATGTGACCATGAACAGGAAGCTCTGTTCGAAACAATCTGATAAATTCACCGCGAAAAGAGCTGCAAGTTATCAAAATGTTATTTAACGACCTTGGTGTTTGAAAAGTGTTGTATACATTCATGTGTTTTTATCAAGTAGGTAGTGAAGAAATTATATACAGTATGTGTAATATTAATATTAGCAATTTATTTGCATAGAATAGACTGCTTGGCAAGGAAGTGTGGTGCCTCGAGATTATCGATTGGTCCTTGGTGTCTTATTTATAAAGAAAGCATGAATAATTGTCAGTTATCGCTACATAATATGTAGTGGCCATATTGTAGAATTGATTATATGATGATATAATCAATTATTTCATGAAATGGTTAACTTTCTATTAACCATATCATGATGTGGCTTGGTCAGATCAATGTATAAAAATAGTTTGACGATATGGCCAGTGGCCATATCGTTAAACGTTCTATTGCCACATCATGAAATGATGGGACACTTCATAGTAGATTAGGTACAGTATCTACCGTCAGAGGCGCTCACAGCGCCACTGTCTGTGATGTGTCTTGTAGAATAGTTGCATTATCTACCGTCAGAGGCGCTCACCGCGCCGCTGTCTGTGATGTGTCTTGTAGAATAGTTGCATTATGTACCGTCAGAGGCGCTCACTGCGCCACTGTGAAATCTCATGAAATGATAGATCGTTTCATGATATGTTCAATTCTACGATATGACTATGACACATACATTGGAGTAAGTGCCAAAATACCCAAAATAATCATGTGCTCCAAATTATCAGCGATGTGCGCATTTACAATAAGTATTAATTTAAAAAATATATATTATGTAACCTATTCATTGACTTTAAGTAAGAGTACCCTGAAGTATTCAATTTATTCATAATATTGTTGTATATTTAAATTTACTTACATCTGGCAGAAAAGCATACACATCCGTACTAAGATCTCTCAGCTTGTTATTTTGTCCCGTAAGAACTTTTAACAAATATAATGCTAGTTCATTGGAAAATGATTCTCCTGAAAGAAAAAAATTGCATTAGAATATTGTAATAAATTATACTAAATAACATTCAGTGTGTTAAATTCAGCTTATAATGGCTTCACTGTCCATATTCTGGCCCATTGGCATAGGGCGGCTATCGAGGTCTACTAGTGAGTTTCTTATTGCAAAGTGGTATCTGTACAGCGTTGATGGGTCAGCCGGGGGGAGCCAGTCCAAACCATGATTTTAGGAATCTGGTCACCTACCGAGTCAAATGTAGTCGGGCTTTTTTTATACAGACGTTGTTGAGAAATAACCCTGAAAGTTTACATGACAAATAGGGAAGGTGTTGAACTCGGCACTCAATGGCTTCAGCGAACATATCCCCATTGGCAGTAGAAAAGGGCATACGTAAACTAAATTAAATACCTAACATGAATAAACTTTTTTTCCAAAGTGCAGCCTCTCAGCGGAAGACAGATTAAAAGATTAAGTAGCAGTTGACCACTAAAATGGCTCTAAAAATTTCACTTATACAGTAAAACCCGCTTAATACGATTCTCGAGGGGTTGGGCGCAAAAATTGTCTTAAGCGGGAAATCGTCTTAAGCGGGAAGAGTAAAATATACACTATAGCCACTTTAGAATGTATTTATTTTATTTCATACAACAATCAGTTAAACCTAAAACCTACGTACATATATTTAAAAAAAATATCTATCTTTCCAATCATTTACAGATTAAAAAACTCGTACTGTTTTAAAATCTTAATTTTATCATTAAGTGAGTGTGCTTGCCCTTTAATCTTGGTTGTCATACTTAATTTAAGGCCAAACAAAACGACGAACGACGCGAAAAGCGGGAGGCATGAAGGTACACACGTGTTATTAACTTCCGTAGTTCGCGGCGGCGGAGCAACAGATATAAAATGCGCGGGCGGCACCCGAATCAACCCGAATGGGAGCGGGAGAGGTGGAGAAGTCGGGCCGGGCGCACGAGTGTGTGGCACAGGGGGCGAGGAGCGGCGATGAGTGGGACAAATAGACAAATTAAAAGACGTCTTTAGCGGGTTTTGGAGTTGTATTAAGCGGAAAAAATTGTTCGTAAAACTAAGGTAGAGTGTTGGGACCAGCCTAAAACATCGTATTATGCGGGAAATCGTATTAAACGGGATCGTGTTAAGCTGGTTTTACTGTATGTATATATCCTATCCTACTATCCTACTAATATTATAAATGTGAAAGTTTGTGAGGATGAATGTGTGGATCTTTGTTACTCTTTCACTTTGTTCTTCTTTAATTAATTCTTATCAAAATAAATACTTTCATCACTTCTGGTATTTAAAGTAAATAAACTTTGTCCTTTACACTAAGTACTTTGGATAAATAGTTCAAAAGTTACGACGGTGTGAATTGAATTGCCTCATGTCTAGCTTCCAGCTGCCACGGCACGGAATAGTGCGCAGTGCGGGTGGGCGCAGGGGGGAAGGGAGGCCACAGAACAGGGAATGCGGCGAATTGTTCGAGGATTGGTTTAAATTTTAAATACTCTGTGAGGGAGGCAAATACGCGATCGTCAAGGCCTGCCGAGTCGAAGCGGGTAGACGCTTTTAGGGCAGATTGGCGTCCTTGAGGGTTGTGTCCATTCTGCGAATTATCAGGAAACTTGGCGATTTATTACCTACATAAACCTGCAGTAGATATAATACATTAGGTAGGTATTGGATTTATTTTTATTTCGTTTACAAAATAACATTTACTAATTTTTTTATTGAGAGCACGACATATGGTTCCGAGCCACCCAGAAGGTGACTAACGATTGGGGGTAACGAATGCAATGCCGGCCTGACAGGTGCAGTTAATACAGTAGAAAAAGTTATTTTTATTTTAGGGTATTTTTTTTATGGAAACTGACATAGATGGCTACATCACCTAATGCACCAGTTCTTCTGGTTCTAGTGATGTCAGCCTAAACACCTTGGATAGTTATGTAGGTGGTGCCATGTCAGCACTTCCCTCAATTCCAGCCGGCTACACTGAACTGGACGGAAAACACGAACTATGTTTCATAGCCCTTCGACCGCCCTCCATTCAGTGCGGAGATACCAACCCGGGCAGGCTTTACCCTACCGCCATGTAAGGAGAGGGAAGGCACCTACAGCTTAACGTGGAATCCGAACCACGACCAGGGTCAACGGTCAAGCTGTCACCCATCCAAGTCCTGACCGTGCTCAGCGTTACTTAACATCCGTAATCGAATACAGAATACTGCTGTTCTGTTTATGTAAACTTTTAATTGTACCTAACATCTCATATTGTGACCGCTTCGAGGACTCCTTTATTCTCACGTATAATAATTGCACTTCACGTAAAATTTGGTGATAAGACAGTGTCGAGGTGAAAGATTTTTAATTACAGGTTTAAATTTTTTAAACTTTGGATAACTAGAGTAAGATTAATATAAAGTTATATTTAAACATCACACACACCGCATGGACATGAACGCATTCTGTCCCGTGACAGAACAGAATGAAAGTGAAGTTGGTTCCGTTGTCTAGCGGAAGGTTAGACTAGCGCCAGTATATCTACGTACGAATAGGTAGGTAGGTACCGACTCGACCGCGCTTCGCGTCGGCCGACACACTCCACTGACCACAAGCCGCTACGTCCGAGTTAATGTCGACGTATCATCTCGTGGGAATAGCTAATAGCCGTGATCTGGATTATGATGATGCTGGATATCTGTGGGTTAATTTGTTTAAGAGAATCTCTTTCGGCGAGCAATGGAGCGAGCCATGCTTGAAAAAAATGCTACGGCTTAAAATGTGTTGTTAACATAATGCATATGCGGGGAATGTGCTGTTTCAAGTTTAAGCAATAGTGTCTAAGTACTAGAAAAATAAAGAAAAACCCCTGATCATCTCAATACTCTTAGATTTAAGAGCGTTTTCTGCGAATACGTCCTATAAAATGGATTTCGGGGGACGTTTTCTACTGATTTTTGTTTTTTTTTTATTGAAAGCTCGACATATGGCGCCGAGCCACCCAAAAGGAGACTAACGACGCCCATGGACTTTCTGTTTAAGCGGGGTTTGTGAATGCCATGCCGGCCTGACAGGGCCTATTCACGCCCCTCTTAAAGGACTGTTTAACAAAACACTTTTGACAGAAAAGTAGACAATTTAATATGAATATGTTTAATGATATGTAAAGGAGAATGAATGTATTTTAAACGTGATGATGATTATAGGTTTAATCACTTATTATTAGTTTTTGGGGCACCTAATCTAGTAAAAATATTAAACTATTTGCGTCAATTCTATTAAGAAAACTAAAACAAATATTAAAAATTCATACAGCAGAAACTTAAATAGAGGACTTGCTGGTATATATCTAGTGAGTATTTTCTTATTTTATGTTCTCATAAACTGTACAAACACGCACGAAGTAGCCTCTTCGCTGGAATTTCGTAAAAGGCTTTGATTTGAGTTGGCATTTTACAAAAAGTGAATTTTATGAAGTAATGAAAAACATACTGTTGTATATTCGACATTATAGCCTTAAATATCCCATATAATTTAGTATACTACGAAACAATAAATGTGTAGAAAAAGATTGTTTCTAACTCTCTAAACGCTGAGATTCGCGGTCTACAGCCTTAAATAAATAATCGACATTAAAAAAAAAAATTAAAGCATTTTAAGGCGTTTAACTGCAGGAAACGATTTTTTTTTTAAATTTTAAATAGCTTTGACAGTGATGAAATTGTAATAGAACCATGACGACAAATTAGTTCTTAGTTTTTTATTCAGCATTCTTATGGTAGTTAACAGCTCCCTCTTTATGTATGTTTGTTCTTCTGAATAGATTTATTAAACATCTCGACAGAGAAACACTTGTTAGTGAAGCACATGATCATAACACGAGAAATATAAATAAAGTACAAATTAGTTTTGTGCCGAAACTGGAAATTGTAAAACAGGGAACGACTTATCAGGGCATTAAGCTATATAATTCCATGACCAAAGAATTGCAATCACTCGCAAACGAAAAACCAAAACATTTTCCTAAAGTCTTTGAAAGGTACTTTAATGAAAGAAGGTTATACAGTGTGGAAGCATTCTTAAAAACAATAGGTAAAAATAAAGTATAAAGACGTATTATGTATAGATGTATTATTACAGTCTAATTCTTATTAGATAAATAAAGTAATTAATTTAGATAATAAAATTTTCAATACAATGTAATACTGTTCGTGAAATAAATAACTT
>WYDE02253307.1:0-13895 GCA_009867175.2 Adela reaumurella
TCGGTAAAGTAGTGTTGCCATTGAAAAAATAAAGTTTTCATCTGTCACCACGGCAAACTCTTTTTTGACAAGCTGTAGAAGCCTTTGCCTTGCGAAAGGTGGAGTAGAAATTATTTTCACATGTGATGTTTAGGTCTATGCTCTGATGAAATTTCAAAACTTCCAGGGAGGGCAGCTCGTTCCATAACCTTGTATTGAATTGAAGGTGCGGAATAATTTTTTTAAATAGTTTGCAAATGGTACACGCTACAACAAATGAGTGAAGAGAAGCCTAGTACTCGACCAGGGTCAAAAAACTTTTGGTGTCTGTCTGTCTGTCTGTCTGTTTGTCCGCAATGTTTTTATGTAGCATACATTGATATTGGCAAAGTTACGATGAAGAAAACTTTAGATTAGAATTTCGGAGGTTTCATGTAATACGACACAAGATGTGATCTTAGTTTGACTTGTAATAAGTACGTACTATTACTCGATCTCACATAATCCTTTGCCAGGAGGGTATTGAAGTTACCCGTTATGACCAGATGGAAGTTATTACAACGACTTCTACATTCAAGTTGACTAAAATAGCTTGTGATGAGAAGGCAGTAGAATACACCGAGAAGAAGTTTAGCACGATTGAAGGAAACTTCGAGAAGTAAGCATTCAGCTGGAGCAGAGTATTCCCAAGGAGTTTGTTGAAATAAATTGTCTTAGGTATACTCGTTCACCAACTTCATCATTTCTTACGATATGAAATCCGTTTTATTACATTCATATTAATACATATTTTTATCAGCGACTATTAAATAAGCAAAATAAATAGGTAGAAAAGCAATTTCCTTTCAAAAATACGCCACCTTCACCTTCACGTGGCACTGTGGATGTGGTCACACTTATGAGTTGAGGCGACCACCAGATTGAAACGCAAATCTTAATCTAATACAATTTCTTCTCAAGCTAAGTTAAAGTTTGTTTAAGGCTGTTTTGTAATTATTTTGACTTGGCCATTGACCAGTTCAAAATCACCTTTAACTGGAATGTTATTGTACCGTGTACCGTGCCACATGTGATAGTCCATATGTATCACTCCTGTAGAAAGAAAATATTTCCGACGACTTGGTTATATTAATTTTGATCTCACTCCTTTTAACTGGTAAACAATGATCCTGCGATTTGGCCTCTTTTTTCAGAGTTGTGTTTTGTTGGATAATTTTTACACAAAGGACTTCAAACAATTTGTTTTCTCTATTCATGATGTATCACTCTTAACGGCTTGACAGTACTTAAACTTTAGCGGCATTAAGGCTTCCCTCTCACAGCTATTATTTAGCAATTTTGCTTTATGGCATTTGCTATATTGCGATATTTGTTCTTAGTACATTTTGTATTAGGCCACTTGCGATCTTACTTTCTGGGGCTTAACACCGCAATAGAAGTAGCTTGTACGATATCCAACCGGTACATCGTGGGAAACAATTCATTCATGCAGCCGAATGCCGGGAGGGTTGGAAACAAATTGGAGAGGCGTATGACCAGCAGTGGGTGGTTAAACGCTAAGCATGATGATGACGATAGCAGTAGGATGCTGCGTTCCTGCATCCTACCTTATTGCAATATTTGTTCTTAGTGCATTTTGTGTTAGGACACATATGCTGCTTACACACTGCTGCGATAATAACGTGCTGTGTTCTTTCTGCGTTGTTAATATAGATACATGCCTTGGCCTGTGTTGTGCACGCACACATTAGAAATATCCGACGATAAAAATGCAGCTGTGGAAAAAAGCGGGACGCATTAACTCAAGTAATATATTATCGACTAATATTATCGCGGCTGTTTATGTCGACCTTTAAGCGTCTCCCGCGAAATATGACCCAATTTCAAATATGTGAAAATTATGGTTCCGAAACAAAGACATTTTGCATCGGAAGTCGAAAACGCGTAGGAAAACCACCTTTGGTTGTTAGAAAATATAATCCAAATAACTACTACAAAATATAAAACAATGTAGTTTCCAGCACTTACACTGGCCTAGTAGTTATATTGGGGTACATTTTCAAATGTCGAGATTTAGTGTTTCTACACGTCTTAACCGCCAGGCCAAGTTGACACTTAACACATAAAACTAATAACTGTATATGTTACTCTCGTTATACATAATCAGGACATAAGTGAATGGGACCTAATGAACGTTTACGCAACATTTGTGTTACATGACTAACCAGTAACTACAAGGTTAACAAAGGTTACTGTATCACACCACATTGCCTACGAGACATCAAGAAACAGCGTTGCCAGACCTAGGTTTTCAAATCCATATTAGGTAATTCGAAAATCTGTATAAATATATTATTTTTCTATGAGAAGCTTTTTAGAAAATCCGTGTTTCTTACGAATCTTGTTGCATGATAATTTGCTTAAGTTAATGATAAATTTGCGTGAAAACTCTGGTATTTTAAATCTGTGTCTTACCCTGAAAATCCATATTATTATTATAACCTTAACTGCTAAATTCCATTTAATATAATTTTTACTTGAATTTTTTATTTTTAATGCAAGCTATTAGTAGGGCTTTAGCCTCTCGATTACTCTAGGTGTGCTCTACTTTCCCGGGCCGACCAGGCCTGTCTGTTTGGGAAAGAACATCTGGAAAAAAATCTGTATAAATACGGATAAATCCGTATATATGGCAACGCTGTTAACAAAAACCCTGATTTAGTAGGTATTATGTCATTAATTATCTGGAAGGTAAAAATGTATCTCAAGCCATGTACTCAATACTCTCATTGAGCGTGATAGCTTATCAGTCATTGCCAGAATTGTGACGATCAGACAATTCACACATTCATGTGAACCTTTTATTTGTTAGCAAATATGTCCATGCATAACTCTTTTACTGAAATAAAACATAGTCACCTCATGACCAAAACAGTAGCGAACGTGTTGTATTTTTTCGAGGAGTATTTTTTATTCCAGGCACATGTCTGCTGATTCAGCACAAAATTATTAATCAACACGTTTTTGCTTGATGATGCCAAAAACAAATGTTCCCGACCATAGCAACTGCAGTGAGGATTGAACTCAAACCTCCCGCTTGAGAGGCGTGCTCTTGCCCGCTCGGCTAATCGGACACTCGGGTTCTATCCCCACTGGGAACACAATATTTATAACTTTACAATTTCCGCTGAAATGGCTGCTGACACTCTGGTGAAGGAAAACATCGTGAGGAAACCCACTTCCAAGCCGGTTGGTCACCATGTAAGTGTATGACTGAATTCTCTCATATCTTGTAAATGAGAGAGGCCTGTACCCAGCAGTGGGGCGAATAAAGTGGCTGCAAAGATAGCAACACAATAACCGTTTTAATAATGCTTGTATAAAGGTATGCATGCATTATCATTATTAACCTTTAACAATGACAAATTAATGAATTCGTTTCTTTTAAATTCCAAATACTCGGGACCCAAAGTGAACTCAGAAGTATTTAGTATTTAGATCGGGTCAGTTTGTCTGATATGGCCATGGATTAAAAATAATGCATAACTTATACATAGGCGAGCGGGGTAACCACATACGTATGGCCCCAGACACACTGACAGAACGTGCGCGAGAGGGAGATGGAAATGTGACTGCGTCACACATTAAAGTGCATCACATACGCGACGACCCCCGCCCGCCCGCCGTCTTCTTACCCTTTTCGTGGCGACCTCTGTTCTCTTTGCTCTGGACTTGAATGAGTAATCCATCCTTTTTAATTCATGGAATGTTAGTAGTTGTGTCAGTCTACTTATGCATTCCAGTTTTGAAATGAGCCAATCCCAGTGCACCGTTGTTGCTATATTGACCATGCAACTGATATAGGTCGGACAAAAAATAGCTTGTACACTACCACAAAAAAAAATGGTGCAATGCCACTGTGTTGTCGTGAAATGGAATTGTTCTGTTGTATGTGTATGTCGAGAGAGACTCCCGTGTGGATCGTAGGGACGTTCATGGAAGTGGTATTTATTTGTAGAATATTGCACGAACTAGTGTGGCTACTACGCATCAGGTAGAATAACTGCAGGTTTGGTTCCAAACCAATGAAAAAATAATCATGAAGATTAATGAAATTAAATAGTCCAGCAGTGGACAAACAAATGTGGTTAGAGACGGGCAAAGAAGTAGCAATTCAGTACAAATGAGGTTTTACTAAATTTAGATAAAACATTGGTAACTCATAATAACATTTCTTCTATATGATTATTTCTTTATAGCCCCTGCATTAGAATTTAACTAAAGGGATGACCTGTGTTCACAGACACCCCACATCATGTGCGTCCATCGCAGAGATCATGTCGGTGCTGTTCTTCCACACCATGCGCTACAAGATCTCCGCCCCGAGAGATGCTTCCAGCGACAGATTCATTCTGTCAAAGGTAGGATTTACTTTTCATCCTTTTTCGTTTTCCTTTTCTTCCTGTCAGAAGTATCTTTTCCTTTTTCTTTTAACTGTTTAAGGACCGGTTAAGACCCGATTTCTTTCATCTCTAGAAGGCACATAAATAAAACTTTAAATTATTTATCTATCACACAAATTTTAAGAAGAATAATGAAAATTCATTTAAGTTCTCGGTATATGATTTAGCTGTAATATGAGATGACGTATGTCAGTCTGTGCCATATCTTTTTAGCTAGAATTTCCAAAATGCTACGATTTTCGTTTTCTTTCTAAATGTTAGCTCAATTGGAATAACACAGACTGACATACATCATCTCATACAGCTAGATAACCTTCCGAGAATTTGAATCGAATGAATTTTAACTATTGTTCTAGTAGTATTATAAATTATTTAACGTTTTATTTACACGCCTTCTTGAGATGAAAGAAATCAGGTCGTAACCTTCCTTCTCTTAATGTTAGATTTTTCCATTCTGTTGACCGAATTTTAGTAAAATTTCCTTCTCACTCTGTAAAAAGTTTATTTACGTAACAAAATAGTTTATTGATGTAACTTGATTAGTTTAAGAAATATTTGAGATTATGTCGAGACCGGCGCTCGACGCCAAGGCGCAAAAATGCGCGCGAAAAAGGTCTGGGACTCTTAAAACATTTTAAATTCGGCGATTCAATGGGTTAATTGTTGGTTCACTTTTACTTGAGTTTTCATTCTGTTTCTTTTCTCCCTTTTCTTCCTGTCGGAGGTAGGTTTTCCTTTAGAATTGTCATTTAATATGTTTAATTTAAGGTTTTTTCATTCTGTTTACAGAACTTTAGTAAAATTTCCTTTTCACTCTATAAAAAGTATAATTGTATTTTCATCCATTTTAAGGTGGTTCGTTCTGTCAATCGTAAGGTTTCCTTTTCATTCGGCCAAATGTAGAATTCTGTTTTAATTTGTTATTTTTATAGAATATAAAATACCGGTATAAAGATTTTCCTGCAATCACTTGGGTTCCTCACTCTATTATTGAAGTAAGAATATTTTGTACCGTGTGGGGCCGGTACTGTACCGTGTTGGGCCGGTACTTAAAAGATCCCACTGCATCTCTTCCCATGCATGTCGTAAAAGGCGACTAAGAGATAAGGACAATATGCCGTGCTAAAGGGCGAAAGGCTCGCCACCTCTCACCTTGGCACGGTACTTCCATCCATTCATGCAGTAGGTGTGTCTTCGTGCCTTACATGCTGCTTGATATCTTGTCTGAATAACTTGCGAAATGTAGTGGTTGCTGTTGTGCTGTAATTTATCAGAGTTCTTGCAGCACAACACCGATTGCTCTGCTAACCCCGATTGTCGGGATTCAGCGTGAGTGATATGTATGTATGTGTGTAATTATTTTGTTACTGACCAACTAAAGCGACGTTAGCAACTTTGCAAAGCAAGTGATTGTTAGACTTTAATTTGTCAAACAAACGAAAGTGTAGGTTTATTTTACAAACGAAAGTGTTTTGTTTAAGACAATAAAATTATGCCTGCAAGTGGTAATTTTTTGGCAAAATCTTTCCTCTCTATTATTTTTGGGTATGACCAACCTATATGATCCATGAAGGCAGCCAATCTGCCACGGTCTGTTCGGTTGTTTTGTTGGGGTCGTTGGGTAGTCAAATTTGTCATTCTGTTCGTGATAAACTTGGAAACTAGTGAACCAATTTGATACAATTTTCACCAAGTATTTAAACAATTTCCCGGAAGGTTTTAGATATATGTAGCAGTAGAAGGTCCCGCGGCTCGATCCTCCTCGATTAAAAAGAGAAACATGTCATGTTGAATTCAGTTGCTGGCCAGTTGTACATCCCGCCCGCGGCGCCGCTGGGCAACATATTTACTCACTTCTCCAACCCCCGAAGGACTATCGTGATGGTACATAGCCTTTACCATCCTCACTTGTTAGAGAATACGTTAGTGAAAACTCCATCTGAATTGATTTAGTCGTTCTCAAGTTATTAATTAAGATATCGAAAACCCGCGCGGCAACATCTGTTCACTGCTCAGATCCCCGAAGATATACCGCGATGTTACATAGCCTATTAACCATCCTCAGTTGCTACAGATTGAGCCGTTCTCGTCTAACACATATCATGTCTCACGAGTATTTACCAGTAAAAAGCTAAACTGGGTACCGCTTTAATCACATGTAAAATATTTTGAATATTGACTAGTCCCGTTTTCTCGTCAGGGTCACGCCGCGCCCATTCTCTACGCGGCTTGGGCCGAAGCCGGATTATTCCCAGTTGAAGATCTGAAGAACCTGCGCAAGATCGACTCTGACCTGGAGGGGCACCCCACGCCTCGGCTCAACTTCATCGACGTGGGCACCGGGTCTCTGGGACAGGGGCTTGCAGTCGCCGCCGGCATGGCCTACGTGGGCAAGTACTTCGATCAGGTGCCATACAGGTTAGTTTTTATTAGACCTATGACGTGTCACACAGACCCACACAGCCCTAGCGGTGAGACAGAGATAGCTCGAGGTGTTTATTGTTTATAGAGCGTTATGGAGGGCACTTACGGCAAACTGACGTGGGCGCGAATTCTCAAAGAAATGGTTTTATTTTGTTTTATTATCTTGTAAGGTACATGAACAAAATCTTACAAAATTAGGTACGTTAAAGGAATTTTGCATAAAATGTTTATTCGTAAGCATTCAAAATGGATGCTTCAATTACATTTTGTGCTATAATAAAGTGTTTGTCGTACTCATGCTATTTCATAATAGTAGTGGGCAGTAACATTCACACAGTAACGAGAGGGGTCTCATCTTGACTCACTCCTTCCACTGCTCTCCACTAGGCTCTCCCGCGACCAGCACAACCAGGAATTACCAGGGCATATTGTGAGTAGTGTAAAAATGGGGAAAAGCCACGAAAATTGAAAAATATGCGTGAAAATCAGGGAAACTTAGGCTAGACCATTATAGTGAGCGTTTTAGCTGTACTAAAATTTACAAACTTTTTTAGTATTATTTATAAAGTCACAAACTTACAAAGCCTAAACGTGGTAAGTTTTGTATAAGTGAAAGATTTTACAAATTTTTTACAATATTTCATTGCACAAAAGCATGAACAATAGAATGACAATAATTGGAAAAACGGGGAAAAGTCGGGGAGTTTCTTTTTAGTCACTGGGAGATTCCAGCAGAATATGGATGGGTACACATAGAGGTAGAGAGTGGTACAGGTGTTTTTTCGCATCCTAATCATCGCAGAATAGCTGACGAGGGCTTGCAGCGAGCCAAAACGTAATGCGTGCTTGAGAAATACACCGTTTTATTAAAGAATAATAAATAAGAAATATTTATATTGTCTGATGAAACAGTACACAATAATTCAGAAAGAAGATTTAAGAGAAAACAGGACTAGGCACAGCTTGTTTTGGGTTGGGTAGGCAAGGTACGCCTGATTGGCCCAATGCTGATCTTAAGCCTAGCCCTACTAGTATTTCCCGAAAAGGGCTGAATCTCTGAATTAAACTGATCAATTTTGTTCAAATGTTTTCGCAATTGAGCAAAAAAAAAATTTTTTGCCATTTTTAAATATCTTTTCTCAAAGTGTATGGAGAAATAAAAAAAAACCTCCAAAATGTTTTTCTTTATGAAAATCTGTACAGTATCAGATGCAGAAACCCGTTCAAAGATGTTTAACTAGCTTAACCCCATGTATAGAGACCGCTCACTTGTCTCGACCTCGATTGACGCCCTCTGCTGCCAATGTGCCCGGATATCCCATTTTGTGTTTGGTGCAGGGTGTACTGCGTGGTGGGCGACGGTGAAGCGGCAGAAGGCAGCATCTGGGAGAGTCTGCACTTTGCGTCCCACTACAAGCTAGACAACCTGGTGGTCATCTTCGACGTCAACCGGCTGGGACAGTCGGAGCCCACCTCCCTGCAGCACCAGGCAAGTGTTCACACCAGCGGGTCAACCGGCAACTCGCCACTAGATGGCGCTGCAGAGCATCAATTCAACCGATCATCATGAAAATGTATATATGCCTACATAGGTACTCAAAATTGCCTCTAAGGGACGCAGGCATTGCTAGCATGATATAACAAATGTACAGGTACCGAAATGGTTAAAGAGCTCGCTAAAAGTGGTGGGGTGTGGAGTGTACAATCGCGCACATAATTACATTACAAGCACATACATAATTTAACTTTTATTGGAATAATGTGTGTTTAAGATTTAGAGTCAGGCGATCGGGGGTTGGGTGGAGGGATGAATTGGCGCGAGCGAGCCCCGGAAGCAATAAACCAGAGAGTATCGAAGCAATGTGTGCAGTTGTACCTGCGTGGGTGTGCGAGGTGCGCTAAGGACGCATTCGGCTATACAACCAATCAAACAAGAGCTCTAAACTCGTGAAGGCAGGTTTCGTTTTCTCCTTTAGGCGATCTTAGTATAGGGTCTGCACCAAATACTTTCTGTCTAATATTCATTTTGAGTACTAGACCTGTGTTTAGTGCTAGAGTAAAGTGTTTGTCGTACCCATGCTATTTCATAATAGTCGTGGGCAGTAACATTCAAACAATTGAATAATTTATTCTCATTTATTTTAAGATTAAACAATTTAAACTTAAATTTGTCAATGCCTTTTACATTGTAGGCTTTACAACAATTTCCGAGTTATATATTCAAGCGACAAACACAATTAAAATAACCACATCTAAAAAATATAATGAATATTCTAATTAAAAAAACATTTTTCGCTATATTATTTTGGTTTTTCGTGCAAGCGTATTAGTTTTTATTTAAATAAAAAAAATGTTTTATCAGTAATGTATTACTATTCAAATATTTTTTCGTAACATCATATCTCAGATAAGATGTCGGCTACAATCACTGCCGTTTTATGTTTTTTTGCTTAGTCATTTCCATATGATTAAAAAAAAATACGAAATGTAATCACGAATCTTTCAGATTTATATAAATTTCACAGAATTAATACCCAAATAACATCTTGAAAACTTCCGGCTCTTCTCGCGGCGACTTTATCGGAAGACCCGGAAGTTTTCAAGAAGTTGTTCAGCGACCGCGGTAATTTAAAAAGTATTAATACCCAAATTACAAAATCTACAAACGAAAAGGAGTCAAGGACGCGGCGTGCGTCCCAATTGGCTGACTTGGCCGGCTGGCACCCGACAAGTTTGCAGCACCCGTAACCAACGAGCATGTATGAAGCGATGTATGACAGTTTAGCAAAGGATGTATGTGTCACATGGCGCTTAATTGTCTCTGCCTACCCCTTTGGGGAAGAGGCTTGATAGTATGTATGCATTTATGTTTTTGCAACTGTCTCATATAATATGACCTAAGTGCCAAAGAGAAGAGCGACTTCGCTGGCAGTTCACCTGCTCCGACTTCAAAAGCGAAGAGATCAGTCTTTTAAAAGTTCGGCATTGCGAAATTACTACAAAATTTATAAAAAATCCAAATTTCACAGAAGCTCAGTCTGTGTTTGCTTTTTTGACCCATCTCATTTACGTAGTAATGTAATGTATGAGATGGGTACATAGTCTCGTCTGTTGTTGGTAGTTTTTGTGTGTTGTTGTCTGTGCAGTGGGATTCCATGGTCCAATCTCAATGAAATTTTGCACAGGACTTTTCCTAATGAACCTAATACACAATGGGGGAACACTTTTTGCCGATGCGATCATTTTGACAACATATTATGTTTCAGTAAGTTTACTGTCTGAGGAATATTATTCGTAATACAACACTATAGAGTTTAATTTTCTTTAAGCTCTCTTGTTGTTTTTTTACGCTATGTTCGACGAACAATTTACTGACAGAGTGTTCTGTATGAAAGCATTCTCATGGAAATAGATACACTTCGATGTATCCAATATTAAATAAATAGGTAAATCAATAAATGCTTTTTTATTAGCTGAAACTGTAGTTTGTGAAACTTTATTTTGACGAACCTGTAGTTTTGATGCTGATAAAAAAAGTCTCGTTATTATTGCGTAAAGATAATTTATGCGCCGCAGAGTGAGTTATAGGCTACTTTTTTTGCCTACGTCCTCGTTGACTTTAATGCTGGCCACAGAAACGTATCACATTTTTAAATTGAAACTAACTTGATACATCCTCGACTTTCCCCAGATGGACGTATACGACAACCGTGTGAAAGCCTTCGGTCTCAACTCCATCGTTGTGGACGGACACGACGTCGGTGAACTGGTGAAAGCCTTCGAGGAGGCAGCGTCCACTGCGGGCAAGCCCACCGCCATCGTGGCCAAGACTTACAAGGGCAGGGGCTTCCCCAACATTGAGGATCTGGAGAACTGGCACGGCAAGGCGCTCGGAGGCGACGGAGATAAGATTGTCAAGGTGACTTCTTACTTGGTATTGGTGCACTAGTTATCATACTATCATACTATAAATGCGAAAATGTGTTTGCTGGTTTGTTTGTCCTTCTTTCTAGAGATAACGGAACAACGGATTGAAGTGACTGTATACATAGATATAGTTTATAAGCAGTAGGATACTAAATTTTTGAAAATATTTACCAAGAGCGAAACCAGAGGCAAAAGAAAATACCGAAGAATAGATTTTAATGGCCGCAAGGGTTTTCTTCAAAGACATCAACACTAGGGTTTCTTCCCCTTCATCTGGGTCGAGGCAGGGTTAGGAGTGTGGGGGTGTCGGGCAGGGTGCAAAGGGGTTTTTCAAAGTCATCCGGCATGCTGAAATTCAAACAATTTTCTATGTTTTACATTTTTACCATTATCTAAGTATGTATCAAGGTTTAATTTTACTTTTGGACACTTTTCGGA
This sequence comes from Adela reaumurella, assembly GCA_009867175.2. Classification (NCBI taxonomy): domain Eukaryota; kingdom Metazoa; phylum Arthropoda; class Insecta; order Lepidoptera; family Adelidae; genus Adela; species Adela reaumurella. The sequence continues at coordinate 11,232 of WYDE02253307.1, forward strand.
TCCAACTAGCAGGTTTTAAGATAGGAATTTTTAATTTTCCAAACTTTTTGATGTGTTGCTATTTCTGAATTCAACGGGTCCCAGTTGCTAGACCGACATGTTCTTGACGCAGAAAAAATAAGGAACACAACCAACGTAATCATTTTCATAACAAAATCACGTGTTATTTTTCACTGCCTCCCAGTGCATAAGAATTTTTAAAAATATACCGCTGTCAAACGGTGCGTAAGATACCAAAAAGAGATATCAATGCGCACTGGTTTCCTACCTAATAAAGATATTGGTGCGGGCCGGGATGATTGGTGTGAAGTGGCGGAGAGGGGTGATTTAAAAAGCATTTTAAAAAATTTGTGTGGCGTCATAGATCTTTTAATATTTACATGATTTTATTTATATAACATACTCGTATGTATTGATTTTATGTACATATCCTGATGCATCGTGTGTGACCACTTTGGCCATGAGGCGAAAGTTATATGTATTTAGAGACATTTCATGCCTAATATATTTTATTTCTTCGCAGGTACAGTTTACATTCCATTGATTCATACATTTTACAGTGTGACACATTTAACATTACATATTAATGAAGCACTCAATATGAATGGGCACTTACCCACCGCCATCTTGAATTTCATATACCGAGTCCGCTACTATTGCTACAGAAAGTTGCTAAGATGCTGCCAAGATAAGTTTGTCTATGTGCAGTCTGGTGATTGCGAATCACAATCGTCTATTCTATGTGCAGCTCCAAAATCAACTTCTATAGACCGGTCTCTAGGCAGACCGACAGTCGACTGCACATAGAACAGAGAGCTTTAGAGCATGTTAAGTTTTGGCAGGAAGTGAAAACTTATTTCCGAAATAATTAATTTATAGCTTTTGTGTTTTACTGTAGTTAGCAACTTCATTGATATAATTAAAACAAATTGACATGAATTCCTCTCACAATTTTCAGCTACTGCAATCTCAGCTGAAGAACCCCGACGTGTTTGTAAAGCCGCAGCCGCCCACTGTAGAGGCACCCGCCGTGCACATCGCAGACATCGTGTTGTCGTCCGCGCCCACCTACAAGCTGGGGGAGGAAGTTGCGACGAGACTCGCGTACGGAACGGGGCTCAAGAAGATCGCTGACTCTAACTTCAGGTAGTGTTTGATTTGTTTCGCTAGACCAACGCTTAGGTGTAGCGCAACGGCGCCCATTTGTTTTCGGACATTTTCCGGGGACTGCAAATACCATGTCCGTTGGCTATGTGCATATTCACATCTAGACAAGCAGCCTGAGCTGAAGAATATAAGTCGAGTTCATAGTTCATTAATGTACTTATAAGTTTATTCGGTTTTACTTCACTTAGTCGCGATCTTTTTGATTTATTCAGATGAGTGTCCAAAATGTTTTAAATTTGTTAACGTTGATTGCACTGATAATGTCCTCGGGAAGTTGGTTCCAATCTTCAACAACACTGTTGGTTATGAAGTGCTTGAGTGTGTTGTTCTTGTGCTCTATTTTGTTCAGTTTCAGAGTGTGGGCACGGAGGTGAGTAGTTTGATTAAGGGCATTGGTGAAAAAGTATTTAGAAGGTGTTGCACAGGCTGGCAATAATGGGAATCTTATATTCCTAGTTTTGCCAGGGAAACCAGGGAATTTTGTATTCAGGGGAGTGATTTGGCGTTAATTTTAGATGGATTCGGATCTATTGTCTTCGTATTAAAATTTTTTATTTGGCATCTAATCTCGGTCTGTTACGCTTCTATTGCAGACACTTTAGGTTTACGGAATCAATTCGTCTTCAGTGGGGGCATAGATAAATTATACCAGGACAGATTGCTCACTCCATACATCACTTCCAATAGTTTAAAACAGTGCTGCAAGATGGCGCTACTAGTGCCAAAATGAACAAAACTTTGCTGAAATCGACGATTTATCGCATTTTGATGTTTTGATTCACCATATTTATTTATTTTGGGAAGCTATATACATATTTTCATAACATCCCATATGGAAATAGCAAATACAAAATCAGGTATTTTTTACCAATAAACTAGTGGAAAATTCTTGAAATTTTAGTAAGCTGTGGAGTGACATGCGTTTATAATTATTCCAGTAGATGGTGCACGTGAGATTATTATAAGTCGCGCGCTAGATGGAGCTTCGTTTTATCAAGGACAGTAATATAGGTAGCTCTCCAACCGATGTCTGTGTCGAAAATACACGGTCACAAAAATAAAAAATCGGATAGAAAGAAGATTAATAATATTTTTTTTATTGAAACTGATCTTAGGGATGGATGGATTGCAATACACCTTCGTAAATTTGGTAGGTGCCACGTCATGCGTCAGCGCTTACCTCCAATCAAGCCGGCTACATTAAACTGGATGGAATAGGTACCTAACTACCTACTTTTTACAAAATGGTGACTTGGCTTTAGCGCTACGAATACTCCATTCAATAGGACATTTGACCTACGCATTAATTCGCCCGTCTAATAAAATTCTCATGTAAGTAAAGGATCAATATATTTATATATTTACGAAGATCATTGACTGCCTGATTCGATCACGCAGCGTCTACACCTCGCATAGCGCTTACATTTTTTATCTCGACGGAGGCGGCGCGGCGAGGCGTCGCTGCGTAGGGCTTTTGCGTTAGTTTTCGGCCTTTTA
>WYDE02253418.1:0-13893 GCA_009867175.2 Adela reaumurella
ACCTGTCCAAGGTCGCCAGTGTAGGACGCGCGTGCTCCAACGGCCGTCATCCCTGCGGCTCACGTGTCCAGCCCACTTCCATTTTAGCTTTGTCACCCGGTGTACAATATCTATTACTTTTCTCTCACTCAAGCATCTTGAACACGTCTTCTAGTGCATTTGTAAAGAGCTTGGGGGAGATCACATCCCCTTGTCTCACCCAAGTGGGATGGCGCAGGTGTTATCGTGGAGTCTCACAGTCATCGTCGCCGATCGATGTATGTAGGATGTATTTATGTAGTAACAAAGATTTATTTCTTTTTGCTCACGTATGAAAGCATTTCGCTCGCACTAAGGAGTGGGCCGAGGGAACAGTGGTAGTAACGAAGGTGCGAGGCTGAGTGCCTCTACGCCTATTAGGTTCTGAAAGACCCAATCCACTGAAGTGCTGAATTATTGAGACTACTGTACTTTTATATTATTAAATGAAACCATTTTGTGTCTTGATGGTAAATGAATGAGAATTATAATTATTTTTTTAAATAACATTGTAAATATTCTGCAACGTTAGGTAAATTACAAGATTTGTAATTCATACTTTGGTAAAATCAAAATTCCAGAATTGTTAAAAAATCTAATAATTACGTAGGTATTGGATGTTCGTTTTTCCGTGCTTAGTTTGCATGTAGCTATACAATGTGTATATTATAATGTGAAAGAAGGAAAATTACCTAGTTTGCAGATTGCCAATAGATGGCGCAACTGGTGCAGATACCTTGCACTAATATTTTAGTTACATGGAACGTTTGTGACGTCGGGCAGCTCTAATGTGGAATTGAGGAATCTTTTCTAACAAAACATGCCAGGTGTCCCTGTGTCCTGTCCATAATCATAAGATGACAAGACTACTAGCAAATCAATTATTGCCCTGGCAAATCTCAAGATCTCGTCCCGTTCTGCGTTTGAGAAGGGGAGTTCTTTCGTCCAAGACTGGTCCATCTCCGAGAGAGAGGACATGTGTGACTGTCCTGGAGAAGGGATCTGCAGTTTCCTGTGGTGAGGAGGGGGTTGGAATGTGGGATAGAGACAGTCTTTGATATCTTGAGGGATATTAATAAAGATGCTGTCTTGTGCTCTAGCTCTGTGCAAAGTTATTTTTAAATCATAGCCGTTGATTGTCCATCCACTACTAGACTATTTCCATCACAAGCTTGTGAAATATTGACTATGGGGGCTTCCTTGCCACCAGCCAGCACCAGCCCCGTGTTCCTGGCGGTTACTCGTTTCCGTGGTGTTCCTCCGTTCTCGCTGCCTCTCTAGCTGGTTGTTGATTCTTCTGGCAGCTAGTGCCCAAGCTCTCCGCAGCCGTAGCAGCGAGGAGTAAACCTTTTCCTAGCCGGTGTGTATTCTGACATTTGCACTTCCCTTACTCTTTGTGTGCTACGTTCAGCACGTACTGCCTCCACTTCCAGGGCGTGCGCTAGGGCATCTTTTACAGATTTGTGATGCTCTAGCTAGACGAACGGCCGCTCTCACTTCTGTGTCCCTAATTCCGTTCATGAAATCTTGAACAGTGTGCTGTCAATGAATGCTGCCGACAATGTTTGGTATGCGTTCTGGAAAAGCTTGTCTATCTCCAGAGCCCACTGTTGAAGGCCCTTGCCAGCTCGCTGCACCCGGTCACGAAGCTGTGGCACTGAACACAAGTGTTTGTGGCCATATCTTGCCTCCAGAGCCTCCAGCAGTTCTTTTTACGTGATCTTCTCACCGACGGCCTCCAGGACATGTAGGGCCTGGTCATGCAGCCCCGTAGAGTCAACGCGGTGAGTGCCTGGTCATTGTTCCACCCGTTGGCCCGTCCCACTGACTCAAATTGTTTCTTGCAGGCGGCCCTGTTGTAGCACTTACTGTTACTCCAGTAGTTTTAATTTTTTCCACCTCCATTATTTTTGCTTCCAAGCCAATCGTTTCTCATGGAGGTGCATTGTTACGTCCTGCTCCTCCACTTTAGCGCTCACATTTTCCAAGCCCTGGACCAGCTTGGACAGCGTCCCATTGATCGCTAGTTGACTTTCTACTCTACTACTAGTCTACTAGTAGACTCTTCCGACTTGGCCTCGATGCGTTCCATGGCTTGGCGCTGTTGCTCCGAAATTCGCTCAGCCATGCGACGATTTTAGTCAGCCGTTTTGCTCAACATTTGCATGAGCCCTGCCATGTCGAAGGGATTTGGCGATTTTACCTGCCGCTCTGCCCCCAGAGTTGGTGATGCTCCTCGACACTATTGCGTTGGTCCTCATCACCATTGCGCTGGTTCGCGTCGCCATTACGCTGCTCCTCGTTGCCGTGTTCCAGCACGGCTAACATCATAGCCCGTGTCTGCGCGCCCTCGTTGTCTCAAGGTGTCACCGGCATCTCCTATCCGACTTCTGACACCAATTGTTACGGGCTCAGGCTCGGGCACCGGCAGCCAGGTTCAAATCCTGGCTGGGCTGAATAATTTTTCGAAGTTTTATGAATTTTGATTTTTCATATAATATACAAATTACGTAGGTAATTAATTCCCTTCTTTTTTTTTTGTATGAAACCTGCAGTCTTTTTTTATTTTATGAATATGTATCGCCTAGAATTTATTAAAATTATTGCCTCTTGAGTACATTTAATGTATAAATAAATTCCTGTATTCATTTATCGTTACATACCTTCTTTCTTCTTTCTTTGCAGCCATTTAATTCGCCCCACTGCTGGGTACAGGCCTCTCTCATTTACGTGATATGAGAGAATTTAGTCATACACTTCCACGTTACTAACCGGCTTGGAAGTGGGTTTCCTCACGATGTTTTTCTTCACCGGAGTGTCAACAACCCCTTTAGCACAAATTCTAAATATAGTGCTCTCAGTGGGGATCGAACCCGCACCTCCCGCTTGAGAGGCGTGCTCTTGCCCTCTCGACTAATCTGACACTGTTATATACCTACCTGCATAATCATATTTCTACTGAAATGTACCCTAGCACACAGATCTCAGATACAAGCAACTGCTTGTATCTGAGATGAATTCAACTTTACAAGGGGGTTTCGACTGCGATGAAATAGTGATTAGTGATTTTGATTAGTGCCTTAAAAATACAAGTATGCTTGTTGTCCGACAAAAAGTTGCTGACAACCTCTTTCCCTGGACAGCAGGTCCGGCTCGCGGACAGCCCCGGTTTACTCTGAGTGAACCTGTCTCTGGACCTAAACTTTGGGTCATATATTGCGGATAAAGCAGTGGGTAAAAAGCTGGGTCCCTCAACAAGTCTGAGCGGTACTTCACTTCACTCCAACGCCTTAACTATATAAGGCCCAAGTAAGGCCATGCAATAGTGCAGTTGCCTTTGGGACAGCCCGGCATAATGCCACCTTTCAGTGTTAGACGGCGGTCTAACCAACCGAGAGGTTCGAGAAATCGTTCCTAATATGCACGTCTAAGATGTGGAATCAACTCCCTTCGGAGATCTTCAATTCTCCTAATGTTGGGGCCTTCAAGATTAGGACAGGGTCGGCATGTATTTGCTGAGTCGGCGTGTACACCATTCCGGGTTTCTGTCTTCGTCGATGCTGGAGTCAAACGCCGACCGCCTATACAATAAAATAAAAAAATATCACTGGACTGAAGAAGGACCTGGCACCAGGGTAATTCATTTAGGTACCTACTAATAAATATAAGGAGAACTTTAGAATCCAAAACTGTTAATGATGATGAATGTTAGTGAGCTTGAAATTGTTAAATTTTTTTAAGATTACACCAAAATCAGACCATAAGAGTTTATTTTCGGCTTCTTAGTACAAAACCATAAAAAATAACTGGAAGCTGCATAGGACAAAAACGGGTGGCTTCGGGGGACGCTCGACAGAAGCGAAGGTTCTGAGCATTTAACGGCAACATGTATTTCCTCTGTTTAACTCCCCGGTGTCCGAGCGCACAACGACTCTATAGAAGCTTCTCTTCAAAAATGTTGGTACAGATTAAGATGTCTTACTCTGCTTAAGCGAGAAACCTTTTAAATATCTCGCACCATGCATTACTTAAAAATGTTATTGTGGACCCGTGTTCAGAACAAAAATTTTAAATAAATGCTCAAAAGCTTTAGAAGTTGGTAACTCATACATTAGACTATGAGATGAATTGTTTATTATCGAGTGAATGAATGGGGATATCCGGTATACTTATTTTATTACACCAATGTAAAAAACTGCATAGTAAGGGCGTTTGCGCACTCGCGACGACACGAAAAAATGTGATCACGACTCCGAGCGCCATACATTTCTATGAACCGTTTACTCACATAACAATACCGCACAGCACTACACAAGATTTGCAAACAACATTTTTGCTATGTCGTTCGGTTTTATTGCGGTGACAACAATGGCCGTACGAAACAAATAGGAACTTGCTGACGATGCACCCCACGACACTGCACGACTAATATGCGGCTACTGTGTTTGTTCTGTATTGTACTGTCGTGAAATCGTCTCTCATGGAAAACCGTATGGACGACATGTAGTGTGCGGTGTATTGTGTGTTGCAAAACGGGACGGCAAATTGTGTCGTGCGGTCGCAAGTCCGCAAATGACCTAACAGTTGTTGCACAGTTTTAAAGAAAACAATGTTGGGCATGTTTAGTATAAAATTTTTGTTCTCTTGACTTCTCATGTCAATGTAAAATTATTCACCCATCTTCATCAGCGTTTAGCTGTCCACTGCTGGACATACTACAACTATAACATATATATAATATACTAGTAGTATTATGGTATACGCATGCCCAATTTTTTTCCAACCTTCCCAGCACTCTACAACACATCTCCAAACGTGCTACTAATGATTTTAAATTGTATGGGGAAACAAGATTGTTATATGAAAGTTGTACAGTATACTCACCACGTATGCAATGTGATTTCATGTTGTATTAGATACCTACCTAAATGATGTGTATTGCCAAATAGATACAAATCCTAAAGGAGGAAAACCATTCCGGGCCCAGGAGTACCAACCAAGTATTCGTTCCTACCATGGTATTGTGTATGTATGCAAAAACAACTTTTTTATGTAACTACGTTCTTGCAGCTCAATTTTGACTAACATGCATAAGGGAAGAGTTAAACACCGTCTGGAGAAGTGAGCCTGCAAATTTATGACGACATATTTTGAAGAATTTTTATATTGTGAAGTAACGCTGCAGTCGATACACCAGATAATTAACTTTGAAAAATACAAAGAAAAATAACTGTCCCTGTTGTTCGAAGCGGGACTCGAACCCGCGTCCTTGAGTATAGCCCTCAATGCTCTAACCAACTGAGCTACCCGGACTGAGCTTTACGAAAGTCGTCTTCATATTATTCCTCGTTAATGCATCTAGCTGTGGGACAAATAAATTTTAAAATAAGGAAGAAAAATAAGTTTTAAAAATTTATACTAATATCCCATGGAACTTGCTTTGCCAATTCATCCCAACTACAGCAGTCTCACTAGTCCTAGAACTGCCGTACACCCGTAAGTCGTCGAACCCAATTCCTAGATCGTTCCTAGATCGTTCCTATGTCGTACGGCCTGGAATAGGAAATTGTCTCCCAGGGAATGAGTGTTTTTTTATGGAAACTGACACGGAAGGCTACATCACCTAATGAACCAATTTTCTGGTACCAGTGATGTCAGCCTAAACGCCTTAGTGAATTATGTACGTAGGTGCCATGTCAGCGCTTCCCTCAATTCCAGTCGGCACCCTGAACTGGACGGAAAACACGTACTAGGTTTCACAGCCGCTTCGACCGATTTCATTCAGTGCGGTGGTGCCAAGTCAAGTTGACCCTACCACCTATTAACTTCGGCAATCGTATTCCGAATACCGCAACCACTGAGCCCACGACGCTGATAAAGGTGTCACGAGACGTTTAAATCTGAGAAACTCAAATTTTGATGGATAGTATTGCAACAATTATCAGTCGTCCTGCAAACATGTAGTTTTACTAGGTGCAGCGTATTCGACTTTGTCGATTAGTTCTTAGTTCTTTATTCAGCATTCTTATGGTAGTACACTACACTTGAATTTTTCATAATATGACATTTTACATCCGGTTCGATTAGTCCCATGAAGAAGAACCGGCAAGAAACTTCACATGGGATTTTTTTTAAACGTATTTATTACAATTCGTTGTGACTAACCACACAATAGACACCGCTTACAGTGTTTAACTACAGTTTGAGAGCTTGATTAACAATTATTTAATTTAAGCTTTATAATTCTATATTCTAACCGCACATATAAAAATAATTTAATATTTCACGTGTAAAGAGCCCTTGTCAGTGAACTTGATACTAGATTGTATGAATTTGTCCTAATTATCCTAATTAATTCTAATACCACAATGTAGTATGTCCACAATGTCAAAAAATAATAATAATAAAAAAAATTGTGTCCTTCAAGTTCATATCGCTATTGTCACGATATCCGGTAATCGTAAATAAAAACGTTGTATAATTCTTATTCTGCTGTTGGTACAGGTCGTTCCGCCCAACAGTTCCGCGTAGCCCTTTGTTCGCTGATAGATATAAATTACGAACCACCATCCCGCACAACAATAATAATTCAAGTAATAGTGTATAGACGGAGCGAGTACGGTTTAGTTACGCCAAAGCGCCAAAGGCGCGAAAAGCGCCAAAGTTCAGAATCGTATATACAGGTTGTAAATGATCGTCGATCCTTTTTAGGGTTCCATAGTCAACAAAAAGGTACCCTTATAATTTTGCCATGTCCGTCTGTCTTGCTGTCCGCGGTCTAGCTCAGAGGCTCTTGGTACTTAAAAGCTGTAATTTGGCATCGTTATAAAATTTTGAACAAAAAATTCCCATTCGTGAAAAGCGGTTATGATTTTTTTTTATTATATCGTGGGGGGTATCGTTGGATGGGTTTTAAAAAAAAATATTGGAGGTTACAATAGGAACAACATTTGTCGATTCAGAGATTCGTTTGCGAAATATAAGCTTTAAAGTAATCATTTTTGTTAGAGTCAAGTGTCCGAACCCTTCCATCTAAACTATTAGCTACACAGCTAAGCAGGCTTTAGGCTAATTACGCATATTGTGAAGGACAACTACGGAACCTGCGAGTGGCCCGAAACGCTAATGGTAGCTTTTTTTTAAACCAGATACTTCATACATAGTGAAGAACATGAATATGAAATAATGTTTTACAGGTAACGCTTAAATCCTACGGCCGGCGGTAATGATTCTTAAAAACGAACAAAACGAACTAAAATCCTATTGCACTCTCTGGCTCTTAAACTATATGTACAAGTCGCATCTCCCCGTTGCTCCCTTATAACTTGAAGAAAGAAAAGACAAACCAACAAACCAAACAAACAACACATTATTTATAACATTAAATATATTACCTGCATTATGACAACTTGAAAAAATACTAATGTTATTAAGGTTACACTGTTATTTATTTATTTTAAAAACCGTGTGGGGCCGGTACTTAAAAGAATAATAACCTCACGCATCTCTTTCCATGCATGTCGTAAAAGGCGACTAAGGGATAAGGACAATATGCCGTGCTAAAGGGCGACAGGCTCGCCACCTCTCACCTTAGCACGGTACTCCCACCGAGTCATGCAGTAGGTGGGTCTTCGTGCCCTGCATGCTGCTTGATATCTTGTCCGAATAACTTGCGTAATGTGGTGGTCGGTGTTGTGATGTAATTTACCTGAGTTCTTGCAGTACCAAGTACAACACCGACTGCTCTGCTTACCCCGAATGTCGGGATTCAGCGTGAGTGATATGTATGTATGTAAAAAATGGATAAGCAAAGCGACGTGCTTGCTTAGCACGAAAATTCAAATATATCAGTTTAAAAAAAGTAGGGTTTGATTGTAAGGTGAACTATAACTAACTAACGTTGGTTAAAATTTGTGTGGTGATTTTACCGACAGAACGCATCCATTTTTTATATTTTCCGAGTTTGTACTAACAACAAGCAACACAAAATACATAACTCTTTCATGAGATTCACAAATTGTCAATCTAATCTACAGTCAATACTTTTCGAACTACCACGGCTGTTACACAACATTTTGAAAACTTCCGGCTCCTTTCGCGGCGACCTCATCGGATTGTTCCGACGTTCCGAACAGATCGTCCTGTTCATGGTCACGCAGACGTCTGTTCGCTACGAGAGCAGCAAACGTACTCAAACGACGGCGTTGGCGCGCACGGCAGCACGTACGGCATCAGTACTATTGTCGCTCTCGTAACGAGCAGACGTCTCCGTGACCATGAACAGGACGCTCTGTTGGACGTCCAGGACGTCCACGCAAAGTTTGGATTACGATGCATGCCAGGTGCAAAACGTACCTACGACGCCTGTCGCCATTCAACTTTTTGTAAAGGGGCAACGAATGATATGTCGGCCGAATAAGTATTATTTTACACCGCTTAGTGTGGCAGGAAGTAGCTTCAACCTTTTTACTGCCTAGAATAGCTTCTTATCGAGTAGTAAACTATGTTTAATGAGTGTGGATGCATTCCCTGCCCCTTCCTCGTGGAACAGAGATAGAGGAAGGCGGGATCGCATTGCACAAAACCTTCAAATAATAATTTTTGACTGTAAACTGATTTATAGATATGGGTCGGTACCATTCGGTCTCTCTTATAAATCTAAAAGGTTAGATTATTAAATATTGTAGCCTTAAGTACATATACCCGAGCCTCTAAACGTCCCTGTTCTCAACGACAGTCGTAAGCTCTTGCCTATCACGCTTGTTTTCGCACGCGCACGCAATTAGCGCCAAAAGATGTTTCTTCGAATACTCCGTGCGTTCTCTACAAAAGTCCTCTAAAGACGCCCTCGGTAAGTAATACGCCTTTACGTATCTGTCGACATAATCTTGATACGGAATTGGCTTTAACCCAGATGTCTTTTCCAGTTTCATGAATAGTTGAGTATAATCTAGTTGCATTAATCCGCGTCCGCCGTTCGAACATTTCGTCGCGTTTGAAAAACCCTCGACGAGTAAATGAACGACGAATTTTGATACCATCGTCCAGACTGCATTCGCGATTTCAACGTTCAAAGTCACTTTTGCAGCGACGTTATCGAGTCTCAACGCAAAAACTTGCAACTGTCGCACCATAATGTCGACGTATGCGTTATGATCGGTCGCGACATTCCGTGCGTCCCATTTCACTTGCGACATAGCTATAAGAATGTTACGCGCGTCAACAGCTTTAGAACCAGAACACATGTATATGGGATTACGTAAATCGCTCGACGCAGCGAGCGTGTTATCGCGAAAATGCTCCAAAATCATCTTCTGATGAGGGGCCACGATTGATTCTAAATACGGATGCAGCATCTCAAACTGACGCGTAAGGAAAATTACACTTTCAACCGCGACGACTCTTTCCGTTAAACCGTGTAAAGATTCTTCAGACAGTTGAAAGTTTTGCAGCATCTCGGGTCGACCTATCTTCGTCTCATCCTCGGTCGAATCAACGTTATTTGCTATTCGTTTTAGCGTAGCATTCAGTTTGGATGTGTACAAAGTGTTTGAAGCTACTTCGAGATCCGCCGTGAAGAATAGATGTACCGAATATACGTAATAGTCGTACAATTGGAACATTAGGACTATGACTTCCAAAGCGATTGGTTGCAAGTATCGACACATTTGCAAGTACTGGCCACAATGACGAAGTACGGACAGTGTCGTGTTCGTTACGATGATGTTATTTGTGCCGGTACGTATGGGGGAAATGTGTACGGAATTTTTTAAGTTATTCGTACTGTTGTAATCGTCGGTAGCGACGTTTTCGTCGACGAAATCCTTTTTCAATTCATCGGGTTCATCCTCAGATTCCTCGGAAGATTCGAGACCGTCTTGCTCCGGTTCCAGACCGAATATGTCATCATTTGTTACGCTTTCGTTTCGGAAAATTTCAAAAGGTGTGTGTTTAGTTTTTGATGTGAAATATCTAATTATGTACACACTGTCGTCTTGAGAGTGCGTTGATGTTCCAGTTTGTGACGAAACGACGGATATGTCCGATTTGAAAGTAGGATTTATGTATTTCTTCAAAGATTTAAACTCCTGCAGATTTAGCAGCGTAAAGTTTGTTTTAACCGGACACTGTTCCCACCCTTCGTTCTCCAGAAAGAGTTTCAGCTCTTCCATTCTTCCCCTGTGATAATTCTTAATATACGCGATGCTGTGCGTCTTTATAAAATCTTGAATAACGTCCGCCTTATCCCCGCAAAACACCTCTGCCACCTGAGTCAGCCTTCTCAAAATCCCTAACATTTGTATAAACTTTTCAAAAGGATAGTTTTCGAGTCCCGCACACTTTAAAAATACAGAAACCTTCGCTTGCACGTCGTGCCAAATTCGCATAAGTCCAGTTTTTAGCTTCTGCCGGATGTACTCCTTGCTTATATTCTTTTCGGACTCGAGAGCGTTCGATTCAGAATCTTCCTCCCCGTCGTGCTTGTCGTGCCAGTCGACTAAGAGGTAGTAACTTCTCATCACTAATAGTAAATTCTCGCAGAGATTAAGCAAGCAAGCCGGAGCACTATCTGACGAGACCAACTGACATAAGTCTTGCAGTTTATCGGCACTGCCATCCTCAACGAAAGGTCTGACGGCGTCTACTGCGCTTTCGTTTACAGCGGACGTATAATGCATATGCAACTGCTCCATAGCGGCTTGGTTCTTCCCTAACATACCGTACGCTCTTCGCAACCGAGCGAACGTACCTTCGTCGAAACTCCTGCACAGACTCGCGAGAACTACGTCTAACTTTTCTTCGGTCATCTCCAACGTGTCTTGTAGTCTAGCTGAGAGCGCTTCGATACACGTATATTCCTCATGCGCGGCCGCTGCCTTCCTACACTTGAGGATTAATGAAATCGCTCCCTCGTAGTCTTTCTTCACCAATTTGTCGCCCACGTCCCTCTCGACGTCTCTCAAAACGCGCAGCAACTCGAGGGATTTCAACGCGGACCTTGCGATTTGTCTCTTCCTGAAGTTAGCTAGGATAGTGAGAGTGTTGATGGTCAGTTTGTTGGAGGCTGCGCGCACGTGAGCGCGAGCAGCACGGCAGGCGTCGAGCGTGACCGCAAGCGCCTCACGGAGTGCTTGCATCTCGCGAAACTCGCGATCGCAGTTGTCGCGCTGCTGCGATATGAGATGCAATGCTTTGCCGGACACCACCTGAAAAAAAAAATTAGAATTTAATTTAAATTTTCATTTCCTATTGAGAGTAAGGCCACTGCCCACATCCGCCCATATCCAATCAAGTCATCTTGCACAATCTCAGTGCGCTTTCAAACGTTAAAGTGATTTATGTTCAATGATGTAGTCATTTCCCTAAAAAAAGCCCTAAGGTTAAGGTTGTGTTAAAAGGTTTTTATTATTATTTAATGTGACACTGATGTACAGACCTGGTGCTGTCTCTTGATGTCCGCGAAGAGTATCTCAATAGCTGAACAGTTTGCCAGCGGCGATGGTCGCTTCAGCACGTAGCGACCCAAGTCCAGACTCAGTGGGAACGAGAATATTTAATGCGACTCTGATGTGCAGACCTGCTGCTGCCTCGTGAGGTCGGTGAAGAGTCTCTCAATAGCTGCACAGTTTGCTTGCGGCGGCGCTCGCTTCAGCACGTAGCGACCTACGTCTAGACTCAGCGGGAACGAGAATATTTCATGCGAAACTGATGTACATACCTGCTGCTGCCTCTTGATGTCCGCGAAGAGTCTCTCAATAGCTGCACAGTTTGCTTGCGGCGGCGCTCGCTTCAGCACGTAGCGACCTACGTCCAGACTCAGCGAACACCAGAATATTTAATGTGACACTGACGAACAGACCTGCTGCTGCCTCTTGAGGTCGGTGAAGAGTCTCTCAATAGCTGCACAGTTGGCTTGCAACGGTACTCGCTCCAGCACAAAGCGACCCACGTCCAGACTCAGCGGACACGAGAATGTTTTATGTGACACTGATATACAGACCTGCTGTTGCCTCTTAAGGTCCATCTCTAAATAGCTGCAAAGTCAGATTGCGGTGGCACTCGCTCCAGCACGTAGAACCCCGTCCAGACACCGCGGACACGAGAATATTTAACGTGACACTGATGAACAGACCTGCTGCTGCCTCTTGAGGTCCGTGAAGAGTCTCTCAATAGCTGCACAGTCGGCTTGCGGCGGTACTCTCTCCAGCACGTAGCGCCCCGCGTCCAGACTCCGCGGACACGAAAAGTAGACATGCTCAATGTTCCGCAGCACCTGTACACGTTTTCTAACTTGTAATATTCTAATGGCTTGCACCAAGGCTTGTGATACAGAACTATCCAAAGTTAGCCACTACATGTTCCTTGTTCCTCCGGACAGTTCATTCAATAGTCTAGAATATTTTATTGAATAGTGAAAATTGATTCTACCAACTCTTAAATTGGTAATTTTTTTTAAAGTTCATAAATCTTTAACTAAACCAAACTCTGAGCAGTTTCGAGAAGTAATAAGGTTTTTTCAGACTTTCGGTTGCGCTAAGGTGTTGAGCTAAGCTTGCCATGGCTTCACCGAACATATCGGGGCCCATTGCCGGTAGAAAGGGGTGTCCATCGAGATCGGGACCACCAGGAGGCACCTCCAGACTCCATTGTGCTCTACGTTTCGACTCGCTGCAAGCCTTCTTCATCTAGTCTGTGATAACTAGTACATGGAGAATCATTATTGCCGGCCCCGCCCGTAACCGCCCTCTCTCTACCTATCCATATACTGTAGGGTGCCCCCCAGTGACGTTGTCGAAGCTCTCTCCATGTATGATCTTAACGTCGATATTGGCAGGCCTAGATTCTTGAAAAGACTATATTCGCTAGTAGTCCTGTTGCTCCGACATCCACAGCGAAGAGATCAGTCTTGAAACCATTTCTCACTATCCAGTCTACCAAGTTGCAGTACTTGTTAACTTTAAAGTTGTTTTCCTTCAGAATGTTACTTTCCCATGGCTCTGTAAGTTCAACAAGCACCACATGTAAAATATGGAAAACTACAAGAAATAAAACAAAAAAAATCCAGAGTTGGTATCTGGTATCCGGTACCTATTATCCGTTATCCCATATTGTTTATCCGTTTATCGGCATTACGTGCACTCTTATTTATGCATGATCCAAAAATTATGTTATTTTTTATCTACTATGCAAAAGCAAGAGCTAGCTACGGCTATGTAATTATATTTTTTTAAATCATATCTCCGAAAATAAATGCGACTGTGGGCTGAATAATTTTATTGGACTCTCCTTTTGACCCTCCCTATATCAGGTAAGCGTTGCAAGGGTTGAATGGTAGCAACGGCCCATAACAGCCTGAAACGGTATCCACAAAATAAATAAGAAAGTACCTCGAGATCGGCTGCTGAATGTTGAGCGGAGGCGCTGCGACTGTTGACTCCAGGCGGGCCGGTGCCACGCCCCCCCGCCTCCATCCCGGCACTGCCCCGCAATGATAAACATTCAAACTTCTGTAAACATAATTTTCTTTTTATGGAAACTGACATGGATGACTATATCACCCCACTGCACCTGCGATGTCAACCAAATTTTTTTTTAATGGGACTCGGAAGCCTATATCACCTAATGCACCAGATTTTGGTAGCAGTGATGACAGCCTAAACACCTTGGTGAATTAGGTAGGTACCATGTTTGCAATTCGAGCCGGCTACACTTAACTGAACGGAAAACACGAAATATTTTTCATAGCCGCTTCGACCGACCTTCATTCAGTGCGGTGGTACCAATCCGGGCGGGTTTTACCCTACCATCATGTAAGGAGAGGGAAGGGACCTACAGTTTAACGTGGAATCCGAACCACGACCAGCGTCAACGGTC
>WYDE02253638.1:0-13889 GCA_009867175.2 Adela reaumurella
TGGGTGTTCGTGCCTTACATGCTGCTTGATATCTTGTCCGAACATCTTGCGAAATGTGGTAGTCGGTGTTGTGCTGTTATTTACCGGAGTTGTTGCAGCACAACACCGATTGCTCTGCTTACTCCGATTTTCGGGATTTAGCGTGAGTGATATGTATGTATGTATGTAAAAAAAAACTTGGACGAAAGCGCGTTAAAACTTTCCAAAATGCGAGATGAAACTGTACGGGAGTACAAGAAAACTAAACTTAATTTTTTATACATCTCTTTTCTGGTTCTTGCAAGTTCAATATTTTAAAGAACTTTATATACTTACGTTACGATCACAGACGCGCGTAACATATAAAAATTGCAGTATTTTCCTATTTTCTTAGTATAATCTCGCGGGAATACCGGGAGTTTTATTGCGGGCACTGTCTGTCATCAGACGGAGCAGGAGAATTGCGAAGGACGTTTTATCCTCAAACGGCGGCATTTTCTTTAGAAGTTGTCGGAAAATTGAGGCAGATGTGAGAACCAAATAAAGTACCGCAAAAACAACCGAAAGAATTCTGTGTTTTTTTAAAGGAAAGTGCGACATATTATGGCCAAAGAGTTTGAATTCGTCGCTGCGCTCAGCGACGCATTCAAACTCGGTGTCCGATAATCAAACTTTGATTATCGGACACCAGACGGACAGCCGGCGGCGAAGGCTCCCGGCTCCCACGGGTATTTCGGTCTTTATAGGGTATGCGAATATTTTGCTGGCCGGTTAAGTGGAACTTCACATTGTGTTTGAAGGACTCTATGTTGCACACTGCGCAAATATTGAAGCATTGAAATATTCAATTCCACAGTTAAAAAATCGGTTCGTTCTCTGTTACTATTTATCTATTTGATTTTGTTTTTTGTTTTTTTTTTCGTGCTTAGTCTGCATAAGAGATATATGCTAGATTAATTCATTTTATTATTATTCTATTTATGTACCGGACATCGGCAGAGTTAAACAAAATGTCTTAGATGTGTGTGTACAGTTAGTTCTTTACTTACGATTTTTCTTCTAGATCAGCTTATTTTACTGAGACACAATTTTTTTATCCACATTCAATGAAACAAAACAACGCTAACGCTTAGAACAAACAAACACGCTACACTAAGAAATCACAACCACTGTTTTCTCTATCACAGAACATAATATTTTCACAACCCATTTTCCTGTTAGATATCCAATTGATATCCGATCACCATACGACGTCCGCGGCTGCCGGAGTGGAACTACATATAACACGGTCACACGTCACGCCAGTCAAAACCTTCAATTATTTCTTGTGTAAAACTCTTGAATTCTACAGCTATAAACACACACACTGGAAATTTCAGCTGTAACTTACACACACATATACCCTACATGACTCTATTTAAGTACAAAAGTAACCGTAATTTTTCTTTTTTTTAGGGAAACTGACCTAGATGGCTTCGTAACCCCACTGCGTTATACAACCGGATGCGTCATACCACCGAGCTATCGACGCTGAATAGGCTGCACTGTATTACTATCAATTTGAATTATTATTACAAACAAATTATCTTCGATTAGGAAGACAATTAAGATGTTCAATGTTTCGAATAAACGACGTAAATAAGGTTTCATAATATAAATTTTAAAAAACAGCGATACATAATTTAAATCGGCAACTTTAAGCCGTCCCGTAAATAGGTGTTATGTCTTTGCAAAAAAAAATACTGTTTTCCGAATTTTCCAGGAGAAACCAAGTAGGTACTGAAGATGGTATACGATAAAACTTGTGGAGAAATTAAAAACCTATCCAACCTATCCATAAACTTGAAAATTGGTCCAGTAGTTTGGGGATATTGAAATCTTCTCATGTCGCGCGCGAAGAACACGCGCCAGGTGTTGGCGCAGATTTGCTGTCACCTGGCGGTGCTTAGGGTCACCCAGGGAGGCAGCGTGCAAAATTTGGGTAGGACGGAACCACGGAAGTGCTCGGACGAACGAACTGCATGCATAATTCTATATAGCCCGTCCTAAGTAATACTACGGACGGGCAAAAAAGCCTAACCACTTTTTTGCAGCCATTTTATTAATCAATTTATTATCAATTTATTTAAGCATCTATAATTTACTAAGTTAATAAAATTTACTAATTTAATCTAATTTCCATCTAGCACCGCCCCCTTTTCTTATCCAAACTCAGATTTTAATTTTTAAATATTTTAACCTACTAAGCCTTAAACACAATATAAATTCAAATATATAATTAAAAATTTATTAAATAAACAAGTTGAAAAATAACTTTTGAAAACTTACGCTAACTTTTGAGTTAAATTAACCAATAACTTGCGCACACCAAATGGCAAGTATTCACAGAGTACCCGCGAAAATTACGCACCAAATTGGCAAAACTGCGCCGTCGGGCTACACTTCTGCGATAGTTTTGAGTGCGCCATATGACTCTCTTTCTATAAATAAATAAAAAGTTAGTTTACATACCTAAACAGCGCAGGCCTAGCTCGACTACTTGACATAAATACGCGTCATCTTCATCCCTAACGAAACGAAACGTAAACATACGTTCTACATTTCGTCAACGTCACTGCTTACGTCATTGTTGTGGGCGGGTGGACACGTCAGTGAACGCGTCAAGACTGCCACAGCCAGACGATATCGATCTAACGTACGTAATTAATTATTTACTCTGTAAGTCTGAATACTTGAGTCACATTTGAGGAAAGTCTGCGATTAGGTAACTTTCTATTAAGCTTTGCATGACAAATAAGGTAGGCTTATCTCTGATAATTACGAGACAGTAGAGTGGGGACAGATTGGCAGGGTGTATATTTACTTTAGAATTTGTGCTAAATGTCCGCTGACACTCCGGTGAAGGAAAACATCGTGAGGAAGCCCACTTCCAAGACGGTTGGTTACCGTGGAAGTGCAATGACTAAAATCCTCTCATATCATATAAATGAGAGAGGCATGTACCCAGCAGTGGGGCCAATAAAATGGCTGCAAAAGAAGAAAGAAGAGTGGGGTTTGTCTGTTTTATGAATTTTTTTGTCGTTTTTTCTGAAAATTATTTTACAGGTCATCAGAGTTTAACCGTCCACTGCCGGGCAAACTCCTCTCCATTTTTCTTTTCAACCTTCTCGGCACGGATCAACAGGAGCCCATCGTTTGCTGAGCGACTTAACTGTTGTCGTCGTTTCACCTGGCGGGTGGTTTTTCCACATTAATGAAATAGAGTACACAAATGCTTGTCTGTCTGTTGTGATCTTTGCTCGCTTGTTACTAAAAAAATGCTCATTTCATAATTTTCCACAATATTATTCAGTGTCGTTTGGAATGTGCACTTGTCAAGTGTCATCACGATATCGCAACAAAAACTGGCCAAGTGTGGACTTCATGCGCCGAAGTTGGCTTTTGCCTCTAAATACGCGGGCGGAGCACCTATCACCTAAGTCTCCATAGTACGAGTCTTTCGGGGCGCGCCTTATTTCCTAAGTAAAAGATTAACCTATTCTGATATTTTCATCCTGTTCTATACGTTTTTCGTTTCTAGCTTAAACCTTAATCTATATAACAATATTGGCTGAGCGAACTGAAGCCACTCGCTCGACTAGAGTAAAAAACTTTTGTTGTCTGTCTGTCCGCTAAACGGTTCAGCCGATCGGGCTGAAATTGTAGGTTCAATCTATATGCCAATAGCCCGCCACGCAACAATTTCAACTTCCTAGAAGAACTCGCAAGAAACTTCCCTGGAAAATTTTCAACGTTCCCTCGTACCTCCTAAATGGTTCAGCCGATCGAGCTGAAATTTTGAATGTTTTTCTATACGCCAATAGTTTGGCACTCACCAATTTTCAACTTCCTACAAGAACCGGCAAGTAACTTCGCTGAAGTTTCGCCCATCGCGAGTAACGCGCAGTCTGTTACGACAAGACTGTCCTACATATACCTTGTCAAAATTATCGGAATCGGTGAATGTTTTACAAAGGAAATTAGGCGCGCCCCGAAAGGCGATTTATTATGTAAATAGCTTTCCTACTACGGAGACATTGGTTGGATGTAGTACCCTCATTCTAAGTGGTGTCAAATTAGACTAGCCGTCGAGAGCACGCCTCTCAAGCGGGCGGTCCTGGTTCAATCTCGATGGTGGCCTACGTGTAGTTAGTTATTTATTATATCATCAAGTGATATGTGCCTTTCGCGAACTCAAGTCAAAGTCAGGGGCATTAACAAAATTGATACCGCGCTAGAAGTTCGTCAGCTTTCGGATATAGCGTAAGGTAAGCACTACGGGCACTCTCCCTCAATGTCATTTCGTGTCGCGTAGTGGGCGGGGCGAGGGGGCGGCGATACACTTTGGGTAATAGAGGGGCTGCTTTTGGCGAGAAAAATAAATATTAACACGAGCCTGAGGCAAATATTTTCTTAACAAATCGCTAGAAATTGGCTTCGATCCCGTGTATCCTTAGAAGTGAAAAATATAAAAAAATATTCACCGATGGCAGCAGCCAGTCGGAAAGGTAGATTTCAAATGCGGTGGTGGGATAGTGCACGCGGGGTAGCAGGAAGCGGTGCGGGGGGAGGGGTGAAAAGGTTTTAATTTAATATTTACTTTTGAGTTGGATATACAAAAAACAATCTATAAGAAGATTGTAGAGCTCGATGGTGCCTGATTATTAGGTAGCAAAAGTCTATGGCATACGTACGTAACTACCTACATCATACCTACTACTCTTAAATACCTATAGATTTTTTCGAGCAAATGTCACCTCTTCCGCAACCCCGAACACGCGGAATCTCCCCCGCTCCAAATCATCCCTCCGCGAAAGAAATCCACCTCTCCGACTGCCTGCTGCCGTGGACGAATTTTATATTCGATTCCGGCTGGCTGCGTCCGGCCATGGGACAAACGCGTTCTACATTGGCGGCTCTGCACAAGAAAAGGGAAGCGTGTGAAAGACCACCCGCCAGATGGGATGACGAAATCAGTACGCCGCTTGAGATTGTATGGAAATGATTGAGTCGTATGCCGTATGTCCAGCAGTGGACTGACTTTCATTAAAATGTTATAGATAGATAGATAGAATACCTTTATTGCACACAGAAGAAAAATACAAGAACCAAAGGAAGAAAACAACAGTGTACAAAGGCAGACTTATTCCTATGTATAGAGCAATTTCTTACAGTCAACCTTTGGGTGACAAGGATATGAAGGTTGAAATCAAGTCAAGTAGGGTAGTGCAAAAGGTTTAAGGAAATAAGTAAAAATAAAATAAAAATGATAAAAATAAAAATGTTGCGTGTCTGTAAGATATGGCATCTTCGGTGCGTGCCATTTAATTGGGGTAAAAGGGCAATTTAAAGAGCATTAAGCCTGATGACTACATGCCGGACTCTAATCATATTAACAAGCTGGTTTGGCGCGGCTTCGCTCACAGCAATACCTGGAAATGGTGAGGCCATGATATGTTCTACAATGTCTTCCTTACATCCAGTCCAGACAGGATATAAAACAGTTCACTGAAGGGATAATTCAAGTTTCAGCATGAAGTTGCATTCGCTTATCACAACCAGGCGCTGTGGTTTATGGATGGGTGACCGTCCGACTGTTAAAGCTGGACGTGGTTCGAAATCCACGTAAAACTGTAGGTTCCTCCCTCGTCCTACTTGATCCTACCATTTTAACAAACCCGGTTTAGTGCAACCACACTGAATGAAGGTCGGTCGAAGCGACTATGAAAAATAGTGTATTCCGTTCAGTTCAGTGTAGCCGACTTGATTAGGGGAAAGCGCTGACATGGCACCTACCTACATAATTCACCAAGGTGTATTGGGCTCACGACACTAGTGCCAAACTGGTTATTTATTAGAGAAGATGCATCTCTCACTCATCCCATTCTACCATCGATCTTGTAAATCCTTTACTTACATTGTAAATGTACAGAATTTTCTTTATCTTTGGGTGTATTAAACTAATTAGCATCTTCAGAAGAACGCTAGGTAAAATTTGAGTACGACAAATTGTTAAAATTTTCTAATCTCTTCTTTTGCAGCCATTTTATTCGCCCCACTACTGGGTACAGGCTTCTCTCATTTACATTATATCAGAGGTTTTAGTCATACACTTCCACAGTGACCAAACGCCTGGGAAGTGGGTTTCCTCACGATGTTTTTTTACCTTCAAAGGAGTTTCAGCTGCCATTTTAGCACAAATTCTAAAGTTATAAATAGTGTGCTCCCAGTGAGTATCGAACTCGCACCTCCCGCTTGAGAGATGTGCTCGTGCCCGCTCGGCTAATCTGACCCTCGGTTAAATATTTTAGGATACTTCAATTTTCTTACTTCCAATTTTATAAAAACAATGAATTTGCAAAACGCAAAAAAAACAAATAAAGCTTTTAAAATTTATGTTCTTTATACACATAACACATTCAAGGCCGTAAATCAGCCTTTACATAACGTAATAAAACCCAGCACAGGGCTACGAAATTCTAGATAAATCACACACAACACAACACTGCCTCCATTTCACAGTGTTTGCGCATCGTGTAAAGTATGAAAACGCCTGAAAATGCTTGAAAGCACACAAGACAGCGAGCGCAATACGTAGCGACTTCCAGACGCGCGACGTGGACGGGACAAGCCAAATGCGTCTAAACTTGTTGATCGAGGATTCGATCCTGCATTACGGTGACCTCTTCAATGTCCATTCAATTCGTACCTGCCATCGCTCCGGTAAAGGAAAAGACCGTGAGGAATTCTAACCTCCAGTACTAGGTCAGCGCTCACCCGCCTGTTTAGGTACCACCACCTGAAGGTAGGACGTATAATAACAACTTTGTAAAAAAAATCGTGTTTCTCGTACTTTTAAGTATAGCCGGACACATGATAAGCTGGTGACATAGCACCGTGATCCGTCAGGATTTATAGGATAAATGTTTTAGGCTTATCCATAATCTTTTCCAAGGGTTTTTTTAATATTTTACACGTTCGAAGACAAGGCCGACTCAAACTATGTCTGTTAAAATCATGCTGTTGTTGGGCCCTACTTTGGAGAAGCTGGAAACTTATAAAATTCGTAACTCGCCAGTTAAAAAAGGGTTTAAGTCTTTTGCCATTTATGAGAAAATCATATTAAAATTTGTAACACTTAATATTCTATTTTTTAGATAGAGTAAATAGCTTAATTTTAGTTAGAGTGTCAGATTGGCCGAGCGGGCAAGAGCACGCCTCTCAAGCGGGAGGTGCGGGTTCGATACCCACTGGGGGCACAATATTTATACTTTAGAATTTGTGCTAAATGGCCGCCGACACTCCGGTGAAGGAAAACATCCGTGAGGAAGCCCACTCCCAAGCCGGTTGGTCACCGTGGAAGTGTATGATAAAATCCTCTCATATCATATAAATTAAAGACGCCTATACCCAGCAGTGGGGCGAATAAAGTGACTGCAAAAAGAAAATAGTAATCATCATGGACGAGCTTTTTTATGTTTTTTTATATGTTTCAACGAGATAATGTTCTACTTGCTCCATGCCACCTATCCAGTAAGTTCACCAAAAGATGAAAATTAAAGAGTTCTAATGCTTAGAAGTAACAGTATGTCAAAAATAGCAATACTTTTTTTTTATAAAAAAATAAAACTATTTCAGCGCAACATTGAGTGAGCGCTTCACGCGGTCATGCTTCACGCTTAATTTAATAAAAAGTAATAATAATTTCGGTTTAGCGACCGCCTAAAGCACATAAGTTGTTTCTGTCTCTGTGTGCGCATGAAAATTGTCCATTTATAATTCATGTAACCTTAAAAGCCTAAAAAAAAACTTTGATTTCAATTTAGTATTTTTTCCTGAATTCTTTGCTGAAACACTCTGTAATCGTATAGTACGTTAAAGGGTAACTGTAATTTTCGGGAATAATAGCGCAACTGGTGACATATATTTTTCTATTCCTTTGTAGCTCTGTCGAATTCTTAAGTTGTAAAATCTTACGTACTTCCCATCAAGAGGTGAGCCGCACAAACCCCTTTTTTCAGAGCAAACAATAATTGTCTCCCCTCTGAACAAAGGCGAGAAGTAGGGGGTGAGGAGGCAATGAGTGGAGAAGAGGGGGATATTCTGCCCCTTGAAGAGCTTACATCAGCACTATAGTCTGCGCTCTGTTAGGTTAGCTAATGCTCACTAAGAGCACATTTATTTCGTTCTACTTCAACAGGAAAGAGGACAGCATAATATGGTATACTTCTTGTAATAATAAAGGTAAAAATATATATTAAAAAAATCTCAAAATAAAAATTATATAAGAATTAATATACTGATTCCTTTTGAGTCCCGCCCCGTTGCAAAAATTGCCTAAAAGGCACGGCTCGTTATGGGATCGCTCGGTGTCTGTCTCTCTGTCTGGATGTTACAGAATTTTGTGACGCGCTTTTATTAATATTAAATAGATAGATAGATAGTTATATATAGATAGATAGATAAGTCCAATAAAAAAAAATTAAAAATTATTAAATACTTATCTAAATGTTCTGAATAAATCAAACATATTGTATAAATATTACATTATGTAGGTGTGCAGAAAATTATACTGGTTTGATTTTTTTATAAAAAAAAATCGTAATGAAGGTTTTAATGCCTATCGAACGACACCCCTTTCGTATTATTTGAACAATAAAATAAAATGTTTGTGTTGGGTCACATGTATAGAAATATTCTATGAACGACGTGACCCTCGGCGCGTTAGCATTCGCTTGACCGGCTTTTCTTTATGGAAAGCTCGGCATACGGTGTAGGTACACCAGGCGGGGGATACACTTAGCGACGCCTTTGGACATTACCCTTATTCTGAGGAGGGCGACGAATGCCATACCAGCCGGAATTTTACTGCTTAACACCCCGTCTAAAGAACTCCAAATTTTGCCTTTGGGTGAAACATGATACTTCGGCAGAAAGTGCGTTCTACTGTTTTGCCGCCCGGAATATGTAAGTTCTTCCGGAGCGGTGTGTCTGCGTTGATAGAATATCTACTGATGAGGATGCATTCCCTGCCAGTTTCAAGTAGAACAATAATATAACGGGGCCGGTGTACACACATAACGATCCTGTGTTTACGAAGCTGCAGAAGATCAAGGTACCATGATAGATACCTAGGTCATTTAATAGATTAAGACCAAAGATACAAACAAGCTGGTGCTTCGCTGAGCCACCCCAAAGGTTTGAACGAGTACTCCATACTGGATCGGATTTGAGACTTGTAGAGAAGTAGTCGTTGGCCAGGTGTGAAGAACCGCCTGACCTTATTTAGGAAAAGTATTTAGAATTTGTCCTCTATGTGCAGCCCAGGTTGTGTGTGCGTCAGTTCAGATCAAAATATGTTAGTCTATTGTAAGTTTTGTAGAGATGAAGAAATGGGCCTACGTCGAACGTTATCGTATTGCACTCAACGCACATACACATTTTCCGGAAGAGTATGTAGGCAGAGGTAATTGAGCACTACGAGGGACGCTGATGCCATATATCTTTTATGGTTGCTGCGAACTAGCCCTTTCCGTAAATGGTTATGTCTCTATGGTTCTGAATGTAGCGATCCGTTCGCCTATAGGGCTGCCCCACTTGAATCGTCTATCCAATTTTACGCAGATATGATATTTTTGGTCACTCATCATCACCATTAAATTTATCCTGTCTAACCAAACCAAATCAGCATATGTATGCTTATCTCAGTGATTTTTTTTATTACATTTCTTATCAAAATACGGATTCCGTTAATTAACACAATTTTCATAACTTTGTTTTAATTATCTTTAATTATCTCTAACTTTGTTAAGTCCTTTCGGTTAATATTCAGGACTAAAACACAGTGATTTAATTAGAACGTTCAAATGTCAACGCTATTTACATTCCCACTGGTAAACACTCCATTCGGCTCGTCTTGTAATCCGATTAACAAAATTGCCCAAAGACCTCTAAGACGTATGCCTACACTGAAAGATTATCCCAATTTCAGAAAGAGACCCCTTTTGAAAAATATGTACGTTTTGACTAAGAAAATTTGTCTAGATTTAGAAAAGCCTTTCTCGAGCTTTAAGATAACTGTTATATCTCTTCGGTAAACAGACGCCACTTTTCGCACGTGTATATTATTCGAAATTGGCTTGGAACGCGCTTGTTATTTTTGGACCTTCATCTGCTCAATTTGGAGTTTCCTTCGGGGACTGACACATCGCTTCGTAAGCAGCTTGGGGGCAATCTAATTAATGTTATGTTTAACCCTAACCTAAAAGGTGATTCAGCGGAACTGGGGACACATAAATAACGTGACGCCTCGGAGTGGGTAAGCAGAGACAACGAAGAGATAGGGAGAACACGAAATACATTTCTGCGTGTGTATGAGGTTTGAAGAGGAGGCGAGGGCCTCGGGCCTGTCAACGTCGAGGACACGCGACACAGTATAAGGAGAGAGCAGAAAGACACCAAGGAGCTATTATAAATAGGCGTTGTGCGAGGGTTGGAAGCGGCCGCGGCAAGGAGGTACTTGCCAAAAATAATTGAGATCGAGGTAAAAAGTTACCTACATAGTTACACGCCCCGCGCAGTAAGACAAGGCGTAACAACCGATTTAGAAGGCAGTTTGCTTTTTTTAACATAAAAAACCTATATTTTTCAATAACTTGACATAACAAGTAACTATTCGTAGTATTATCTGAAATTATTTGTTATTCTAAGCCGCGTTGCTGGCATGCTTTCTTTAATTTCGGTCGGCGTTTGACTCCAGTCGTGCTTGCAGCATCGACGAAACCAAAATAAGCGTGGTCCACGATGATTCAACTAGCGCTTGTTGACCGTACTCTTGAAGGCCCTTCCCAATATTGGAAACCCATAGTACCCTTGTAAACATTATACTAAATTGTAATTATTAATCAATAATGCATGAACGCACGAGAGGTATTAATTCGTAGCCTCGACAGAAACAATTGATAGGTTGCAAAAGGCAGGACCTGTCCGTGATAAGAGCTTACATGTTTTTATTCATATTTTACTTTTCAGTTACTACTTTCGCAATGGCCTTCGACCAAAATCATATTGCTAACCTTCTTTCTTATTATTTTTATACTCCTTGCTGTCTCAGGCCAAACGGTCGCCGCCCGCTTCATAACGCTCGTGGGACCAGAATTGGAAAAGATATTTATTTTCATGATACCTATGTGAAATAAGAAACGAAATTGTGTAGAGTTAGCGTTTTGCTTTTCATAGTAGCCCGATTAGTAGGAGTTCCTACTTAAATTGGATATTTCGAGTTTTTATAAAGGATTTGATTTTACTTTTCAAACACCAAATAGTCATATGAAGTCTTCATGATTTTAATCAGCATTTTGGATGCCAGCTCTCTTTATATTAATAGTGTTTGAAATGTTTAAAACCCCTAATGTATCTATTTCTAAAATTGCGCCTTGGTGTCCATCATAAAATTTCAGCCTATTTCTATCTAAAACCACGAAACTATCCATACAACTATTTTATGTACATATCATAACATAATTAATGGGTACATCTCACGCAGTGTTCGTATTCCAGTACTATATAAGTAAGTACATACATATGAAGACGAATAACAGAGTCAACCTAACTAGATGGAACGAACGGATAAAGTCATTCGCGAAACTTTTCAGCGAATCTATTCTGTGTTGAAAGTTAAGGTTAGAAAAAGACAAATTTTATCTAAGACTGGAAAAAGACAAATTTAATCTATAGCTAGAAAAAGACAAATTTTATTTAGGGCTATAAAAAGACAAATTTTATTTAAGGCTAGAAAAAGATAAATTATATCCTAATAACTCAAGTCTATTGCAAGTTATACATTTAATATGTAAACTGAACGCAGGACTGTTAAAACTGTTGCGATGGCTATGCGAACGAGTTTTTGACTATATATACAAAAAAAAAGCTCGTAGCTAGCTGACGTCTCCGTGACCATGAACAGGACGCTCTGTTCGAAACGTCGGAACAATCCGATAAAGCTGCCGCGAGAAGAGCCGGAAGTTTTCAAAATGTTCCTCGTGACACCCTTTCTATCGTTTGACTAAGACGTTTTACACGCAAAACGTTCTCGGCACAATCTCTTATTGTGCATTGTAGTGAATTCACTTATTGTAATTAGTTTTTATTTTCTATATAAAATTTGACACTATAATTTTTAATTGCAAATTCGAAAACTGTTACTATTCAATAATTAATAAATACTAAAGTGACTTGTTATAAAAAAAAATTGAATTGCCGACATTGCGAATT
This sequence comes from Adela reaumurella, assembly GCA_009867175.2. Taxonomy (NCBI): domain Eukaryota; kingdom Metazoa; phylum Arthropoda; class Insecta; order Lepidoptera; family Adelidae; genus Adela; species Adela reaumurella. Next base: position 12,292 of record WYDE02253638.1, read on the forward strand.
GCCTCCGACATTAAATTTCTGCTTAGCAGAAAAATAGACATTTATTTATTTATGAAGCCATCGCACGATTTAGATAATGCGTTAACAGCGTAAAGTGAAACACAGAATTTATACGCAAATAATCGAGGTCGGTATAACAATGTCCGGAACTCAGGTTCGCTGTTTACAGCTAAATTATTCATGAAGAGTTCGGCGAGGAGGGATTCTGGATCAACTAGATCGTGTGTGCTGCTTCTTATGCAGTAGAGATTGGAATAAGAAAGAGGTGAAGCTGATTCTGGTGCATTTGAACTTTTTTATCGAAAAATATTATATTTCAACAACTAGCCATATAAGAGCACGTATGTACCTAAAATGTAGCAAAAGAGAAAAAGCTGAGGTTGTTAAATTGTATCAATACAAATGTTCTCCGTTAGGTGAAAATAAACAAGCTAGATGTACACCCGTCGTGTCGTAACAGATTTCGCGATACTCAAATGGACGTTGAAAACTTTGCAAGGAAGTTCCTTGCCAGTTCTTCTAGGAAGTTTATAATTGGTATGTTGTGAGCTATTGACACATAGAATGAGCCTACAAAATTTCAGCCTGATCGGCCGAACCGTTAAGGAGTTTAGGAGGAATTGCGCCGACAAACAGAACAGAACAGACAGACACCAAAAGTTTTTTTACCCAAGTCGAGTAGTAGGCTTCACTTCGCTAAGAAAATAAATTAGTAAGCTAGTGATATCATTACATCGTGATTTACACCTTCCAATCACCACAGTTTTGGCGTATTCAAAAACGTATAAAGTCACTTGATCGAGTCACCTGCGTATAATGAAGATAGATATGTATTTCATTCCTGAAGTATCTCTTCTTATTTCTTCTTTTGCGGCCATTTTATTCGCCCCACAGCTGGGTACAGCAGGTCTCTCTCATTTACATGATATGAGAGGACTTCAGTCATAAACTTCCACGGTGACCAACCGGCTTGGAAGTGGGTTTTCCTCACGATGGTTTACTTCACCGGAATGTCATCAGCAATATTAGCATAAATTCTAAAGTTATAAATATTGTGCTCCCAGTGGGGTTCGAACCCGCGCCTCCCGCTTGAGAGACGTGCTCTTGCCCTCTTCGATTCGTGTAAAACATCGTCATCAAAGTGATGTACTTACCTATGTAGTTTCAAGTGAAGAGAGCGAGTATTACTTCCTGTCTCTGAATACGGGCACATAGGTATCATATAGAATTAAACCCTTGAGGAATTTCAGAACCAGTGCCGTGACACGACGTCATGCTCTAACAACGTGTCGCACAGTAAAGAAATATACTCGGATCCAGTACGTACACAATATGTACGTACCTATCAAAGTTTAATTTACTAATTTACTTGACTTGCACTTTGACTTGCTTGCAGAGCTGAGCGAAACTATAAACTCTTTAACGAGACTATTAAACTCTTTTATTTTTCTTGAAGAAAATTAAATTTCACATTCAGCAAGAATTAATTAACGAACATACCGCTTCGGATAAACTTACATGTTCGGGGTGGCACAACCGTAGAACGCATTTCCCGCACGGGATACTTTGGAGTGATGTAATAAAGGGGGGGGGGGGGG
>WYDE02253748.1:0-13888 GCA_009867175.2 Adela reaumurella
TACACTTCCACGGTGACCAACCGGCTTGGAAGTGGGTTTCCTCATGGTGTTTTCCTTCACCGGAGTGTCAGCAGCCATTTTAGCACAAATTCTATAGTAAATATTGGTAAATAAAGCAACGCTTAGTAACTCTTCCTAATCGCCATAGTTTTTTCCACCGTAAAGTAACAATTGGTAACTTTGTACCCGTCCGTTCTTATTTAATTGACATAAAACTACGGTGTCATCAAAGTTCAGTATCACCAAAGTACGTATTAGAATGCGCATTATTTATTTTAATTTCGCGCTAGTAACGACTAGGTAGTGCGTTGTTGTATTTTATTTGGTTTCGTTTGCGATTGCCTGAAGCATTAACACTGCGAAAAAAAATTGTTAAATTTACCAAGATGACGCTAAAACTAATCAATTAGCTAGGCTAAATATGAGCGAACGAGACTATGTTAAATTAGTTATTCTGGTTAATGGTATTTGGCTGAAACAACCGGGAAGGTTGGTTACTACCAATCAAGTTCTTATTAATCGATTCAACTAATCTACTCAGTTATTTCTTACATATATATCACATAAGGCTTCACTTGTAAGATTCAACCAATTGCTTTGTCTAGCCTACCCATTTTTCTTTTGTTGGTTTCAACCAATCTTCAACCTTGTCTGAGCCAATCTCCTTGTTTGGTTCAACCAACTTCATTGGTTAAGTTAGGCATTCCGCTTGGTCAATTTATCCAATATCCTTGGTTGTACTTTCCAGTCCCTTAAGTTAATTTGACAATCTTCCTTGTTTATCCTACTCAGTAGACTTGTTTAAATCAATAAACCTCATTGATTTAATTGATTGGTCATTGCAGGAAGTAAATTTGTCAGATTAAACCGACCTTCTCTTTTTATTATGTTTATAGCAAAAGTACTTGGCCACCGTAAAACCTTCTCTTTTTATTATGTTTATAGCAAAAGTACTTGGCTACCGTTACCGATCTCTTCGGCTGGGAAAGCAAACTGTTTGGTTCTGGTAACCGATCTGCTCGGTTAGAATATCAAACTTTATTTGGCTGCGGTTACCGATGTACTCGGCTGGAATAGCAATCCTACTATACTAACCTAGGCTATACCAAAAATTACCCACCCGAATATTCCCAGGGATCAAGCCCTACCGCAATTCATTATTCAATGGAAGGGGGCGAGGAAAGCCACACTCCCTCGCCTCATTCCATGATCACGGTTTCACCGCAACGCTTCTGGGGGCTGCTTTTACCAAGGACATTGTGATCCTTTAATGTTGTATACAATATATCATGTAAGTGTGTTATATTAGCAAATAATGTCCATAGTACTGGTGGCGAAATATATTGACATACTGAAAGCAAACCTATAAGTCCAGTCCAATGCAGTTTGGTATAACCATGTGTTTGTCTTACGGACGTCATCGCTTCTTACATGCCTACATTAAACGGTATAAATATCATGAAAACTAGATTAATTTTTTAATTCAAGAGCATCACATCATAAAAATCGGTAAACATAGGCAGGTCAACATTTAAATCAAAAATATATAAATACATACATACATACATATACATATCAGTCACGCTGAATCCCGACAATCGGGGTAAGCAGAGCAATCGACGTTGTGCTGCTCCAGTAAATTAGAGCACAATACCGACCAACACTTTTCGCAATGTATTCGGGCAAGATATCAAGCAGCATGTAAGGGACGAAGACCCACCTACTGCATGACTTGGTAAAAGTACGTGCCAAGGTGAGAGGTGGCAAACCTGTCGCCCTTTAGCACGGCATCTTGCCCTTATCCCTTAGTCGCCTTTTACTACATGCATGGGAAGATATGCAGTGGGTTCATTCTTTTAAGTACCGGCCCCACACTGTATATAAATCAAACATATAAGTAATTATTGGCGAGGCGAGCAGATGGAATATTGAAGTTGCAAGCGGAAGAGAGTGATTCTGGCGCGCTGTAGAAAGTGTCTCGTCACACGCGCGCGCGCCACACAACGAGCCAGCTAACTTTAATTGGTGAGATGCTAGTGAGTGGAGACCACGTACGAGGACGCGCTCACCCGATCTCGACTTTCACAGATTACATAACAGACGACAGGCGACGAGCGAGGAGGCTGGCGGAGCGACAGCGAAGGGAATCGCGGTCAAGACAGCCGACCCGATAGTACCGGCCGGTGTCATCGACCACGCCGTTACGAAATCACTTGAACCCGGATCTTAAGACGCGTTCGGAGTCTACAAATATTCAAAAGAACGCTCCACTTTATGGTATCACTCGTACGCACATAATCCACGACAGTACCTATCAAAAGAAAAGTTATAAATACATTTATACTGAAACGGAAAATTTGATTCGATTATGTCATTCTGCCTTCCTCGTTGGTCAAGAATAAGGACAAGATCTCTTGTAATTTGAAATTTGGCGCCTACTTCGTGTAATAATCAACTACAGTCCCATCCCAAGTCCTAATCGTATTGGCATTGGGCATCATCCTTATATCTTAATCAGAAAAATACGGAAAAACAAGTAAAGAAAACGTCTGAACCAGGGGTTTGAACCCGGGACCTTTGGCCTTAGCTGTCACTGCAATACCAACTTCGCCACCCGGACCGTGACGTGTTCTCTTCAATTTGTTGCCGTATTCATCTCGATCTTCTTAACGCTCACTCAGCGTTCGAAGTAGTCTACATCGAGGACCTAAAACATAATTAATTTCTTTTTTTTGACGAAGGCTTATTAGTTATTACCTATTTCGAATTAAATGATGGTATGAAAGAAACCTTACAAAAAAGGGCAACTATATTAATATTCTTCGAGAAGTCTTCGGAGGTCGCTTCAATTAATTCAGTTAATATGCTAATGAGATCGATGGAATTTATGAAAGGAATAAAGTGGAAATATTGTTTTTTCTATGTAGAGGCAATTATCTCAGAATAAAGTTGCTTCAGTCAGAAAGCTGCGAATCGTCCTTTGTACGTATTTATAACCAGAGGAGTCTTCGAAACGACGGCACTTCGAGAAGACGGCACTTCGAGAATGTTTCGAATTTCGAGTCTCCTTGATAGTTTGGTCTCACTTCAATCATTTCGAATGCCCCGGGGCTGCGTAAGGGAGGGTTCCATCCCAACTGTTATGAAAATAGCATTACATAACGTGTGCTCCTTCTAAATTAGAATTTATAACAAACTGAAAGCAATATACCTAGACAACTGTGTAACGTGTAATCCTTATCACAACCAGGCGAAATAGGGACCAGTTTTGTGACCTAAATGTTTTAGTTATTAAAATATGCGGTAACTATAGACACTCAAACAGAATAGTTATTTTGAATATTCATATGGAGAACTAAAGTTTAGAACTAATTAGGAAACTACAAACGCATGAATAACGAATTGCGTATACCTCAGATCGCGCCGCGATACTCCCAAAGTTTTGACAAACATTAAATTTTACTGAATAAAATAAATTGTATGGTAAATTTATTTTTAATCATTCTTGATAACACCTATAACACATTGGCCGAGCGGGCAAGAGCACGTCCCTCAAGCGGGTGGTGCGGGTTCGATACCCACTGGGAGCACAATATTTATAACTTAAAAATTTGTGCTAAATGGCCCCTGACACTCCGGTGAAGGAAAACATCGTGAGGAAACCCACTTCCGAACCGGTTGGTCACCGTGGAAGTGTATGACTAAAATCATCTCATATCAGTAAAATGAGAGAGGCTGGTACACAGCAGTGGGGAGAATAAAATGGCTGCAAAAGAAAGGAAGAAGAAGATGTTAATAATAATAATATTGAATCTCTAGTTGGTGCATTTGTTGAGTGTAGACTACATATTTGAACTGTAGACATTGTGTACTGCTCCCAATAATCTCACACCTTAGGCGTCAGCTTTATGTCATCGTTGTATTAAATACGAAAGGCGACATGAATGGCATTTTTAGGCTCATATAATAAAGAACGGTATTTATGGACGGATATAAAATTTTCCAGGTCTCTTCTATTATACTCTACCTTATCCACACCACATATTAACGTGGGTCTAATTTGTACATGGCTGCTATGTAGTTTTCCTGACCGCACAGTCACTTGTGACGGCGCCGCGGCGGCGGCGACGAGGGAACCCTGATGCAGCCCCACATGGGTTCGTGCGGACAGTTGAGTAATTAATATCAAACTGCCCTTCGCCGACATCCCTACGAGGGGTGACTTTATTGCTAGATCACTCGGCAGTCAACCGCAAGCGTACAATACCGCTAACAAAATAATATTAAAGGTAGAGACCTCTTAGCGTAAAGTGAAATGATACGAGAAGTGGAAATAGGACTTCCCCTTCATAAATCCACCGCAAAAGTCCTAATTTTCTAATGATATTCATCGACCCTCACATTGATCACCGACTTATATAAAGAATCGATTGTAGATTAGAAGAATTTTGAATAAATTTAGATTAGAATATTCTAAAATAAATTTAGACTAGATATATCTAGATTTAATTTGGATTAGAACAATATCTAGAATAAATTCTTAATTTTAGATTTTATTTTTAATTTACTTCTTATGTGTTTTGCTGTTGAGTGCATGCCTATAGGGACTTATCTACTCGTACGTTGAAGTGAAGAGTTATTGTAATGTGTGGTCGGTCATGCCATGTTTGTAACCGTACGTACCGTACCGTGTCTATAGGTACTAGTATGTATAAGCAAATGCCTATGTGATCTATTTATGGTCGTAGCTGGTTGGGAGCGTGAACAGACCAATTCTATCTGTAACACGAAGATTTACGACCAATGAAGACTTTTGTGGCCGTGGGGTAACCATAATAATTCCCGTCTGGCTAACTAAATATTATCTAACAGTTTCATTAGATAATTCTACGAACTAAAATGTATGTTAAGTAAAATTTATATTAAGTAAAATAGTTCTAATTATAATGCGGGTGCTGTTGCAATTACTTGCAACACATTGTTCTTTCCACGTCTATATGACTATAGATATATCAAAGAAATCGTTTTCTCAGCCTACGCTGCGCTTGCTGGACGTCAACCTTCCTGAAGATGTAGACCTCTGTCGCCACCTACGTCATAATATGTACGTACCTTTATGTCATAGTAAGAATTGGCATTATATATTGTAACCTTCGACAATCTTGTAACGATACGTCCATATTTAATATTAGCGTAGCTCTTCACACTGTATAGGCGTCGATAGTCGTTCAAGATTACAGAGAAACAGGTGTGTGCGTTGAACTATCTACCTATTTTATATATAAATGGTTTGCTTATATTATCTGCTTTTGCTTGTGTGTCAGTATGAAAATGAGAAATAGATATCGGAATTTACAATACATACAACTTTGTAGATAGGTACTATGCAGTCGCCGTGGGTGCGGACGTGTTCTTTCGAAATTCTTGCGTTTGAGTTTCGATTTTTATTTTACTCTACACACTTCAGTTCAATAGTAATGGCCGTACTAACATATTTCAAAGAAATTTTGATCTTATTCTCACTGACTTATATCTATATCATGTTTACATCTCTTTATTCATTCAGAATATTTGTTATTAAGCGGCATTAAGGTCTTTGCTTATGGTGACACTTGTTCCCTGTCATCTCTCTCCCTAAAATATGGTTGAGAGAGGCGATCGCGATGGCTGGGTCCGGCGCGGCGCAATGCTCGTGGATGGGATGTCAACAAACAGCTTGTGTAGACCGGAATATTTTTTTGGCAAGCAAGCATACGCATATTAAAAAGAAACTACCTGTGATATTCTGTCATACATAATAACAGTATTGTCACCGGTACCTATACCAAGATCGTTGGCGAGAATGTAGATTTTAATGATCATGCTTTGTGGTTTTGTAGTTTTGACGATATGAAAGAGCCACACCCTTCTAACAAACAACAATATTATATTTGAAAAATGTGGGAGTGAAAAAAAAACCCCAATGTCAGCTCCTCGACGAATGCCTTCACTGACAAACGCAACCCGGTATCGCACTGTTCCCTGCCTTCAATGGTTGTGTGGGATACGACATCAGCACTTATTGACAATTCAATTTCTATACATACTTTCACGCCTCTTCTTCGGAGGGAGGGGTAGGCAGAGACAATGGAGAGCTAATTAATTTCTATCGACACCCAATGCCCCAATGCCACACCTGTGCAGGTCGTTGAAGCAGGAGAGAGCTTCCACGTTTCACTGTACGGAGGCAACTGTGAATGCCAAAATCTCAATCGGATTCGCTTCCAGTTGTTCCAAAGGGCAGCAGCTAAGTCCTAGATGAACCAGGTTGTGGAAGCAATGTTTTTTATGGAAACTGACACGGAAGGCTATATCACCTAATGCATAAGTTTTTCTTGGTAGCAGTGGATCCAGCCTAAACGCCTTGATGAATTATTTAGGTAGTTGCCATGTCAGCGCTTCCCTCAATTCTAAGCGGCTACACTGAACTGGACGGAAAACACGATTTATGTTTCATAGCCTTTTTGATCGACCTTCATTCAGTGCGGTGGTACCAACCAGGCGGGTTTAACCCTACCACCGTGTAAGGATAGGGAAGGGACCTACAGTTTAACGTGGAGCTGTAACAAAATAATGCGAAAAAAAAATACGACAAATACTAATATTTGGTAATCAATGAATCATGCACTAATGTTGCTTGCATGGCCCCTCAAAAAGGTATCCAGCTTGGTATCCAGTACAGGTACTACGCTGCTGCACTGAGATTTTCAAAATACTGTATATATGTACGTACATAGATAATAATCAATTACATAAGTGTCGGTGTAGCATGTATGGAAGTACCGTTCGTTTGGCCATGTTTGGTTGGTTTGGAACTGTCTACTCGTACCTAAACGCATGGCCCGCTATGCCGGCTAGTAAGTACCTACATAACAACAGTCGAAGCCACAGCCGTCATGTGACATCGTCTTCCATAAGACATTTCCGTTCCACATACTAGCTGTGCATTGCGGTATCATATATTATTATTTACTTACATACATACCATCACGCCTCTTAGAGGGATTGGCAGAGAAAATAGAGCGGCATGTGACATGTTCCTGGCATACACCTTTCCATAGTCATACATCCGTTCATACATGACCGCAGGTTACGGGTGCTGTGAACTTACCCCTTCCGTAAAAGGTTACATATTTTGACATGGTATGTTCGCCTGGAGCGGTCCCGTTCGACCCTTCCTTCAACGTTCGCTACATGTATTTGGTTAGTTATATCTAGTGTTGTAAATGGAGCAACTCTGGCGGACTCGAACGGAAAAAGTTAAAAAAGATCCGGAAAAAGATAGAATAGATACGGCACGAGTTGTTAGCAATTGCGTTATCAAGTGGGCGTGGCCTAAACTTAAAAATTGTGACATTTATAATTAGTTTTTGCAGATTTGTGTTCTAAAAAGAAATTAATTAATTAAGTAATTAATTAAATAATTAAGATTAAATATACAAGATAATCTTTTAGTACCTGACAAGAAGAGCTTCAGGGTAATTTTATATATGTATCTGAAACACTACAGCACTATTACTTCAGCACTGATTAAAATATCTCTATGACGTACATGCCTAATTGTTAAGAATTGTTCAAGACGACGGCCTATTTTTGCTTAAACTGTATTTGTTTAATGACGAATCTAAGCGCATTTTGTAGGTAAGTATGCAGATGATTAAAGACAATACATAATAAACAATTGGAATTTGAAAAAACTTCCAACATTTGCTACGCAGCCATCCCTGCAAAATGCGCATGGAGAAAGTTTTTTTTTCAAGTTCACGCATGCTTTCCTGTTAAAAGTTGTTCAGTTTCAGATCTGTATGACCGCGGTCTAAAACCCCTAAAACCCTCCAAATAATATATTTCGTATGAGAAGAGTAAAAAGATTAGGTTCTGTAAATTTTTCCTGATGGAAAAACCTCAATGGACCCCAAAATTTTCTTCTAACCGTTTTATCACTTTTACATATACATACATACATATCACTCACGCTGAATCCCGAAAATCGGGGTAAGCAGAGCAATCGGTGTTGTGTTGCTAGTACTCTGTTCAATTAAAAAATGTTTTTTGCTATTTTCTAAACTATTAACAGCGAGACAAGTACCTTATCTTCACTATAATATCTAATCGTAGAAATGTAGGGCAATTTATTTTGGTACCATCGGATGTGTTTAGTTTTAATGCATCGAACATTCTCGAAAATAAGAAACAATCTCCGTTATCCACATTCCAAGAAGTTGTTGAAACTTGAGAATTGACGATGCAAATTCTATTTATGCATATAACGCTCTACTGAGATACTACGAGTACCATGCCTGCACCTCCTGTCCGGGTTTCAGTAGTAGAAAGAACTACAACAAGTATGCTATGTAGGTAAGTATTACCAAATATTTTTTTATGTAGCTACCTCAAACTTTGAAAAATGACTAAATATTTTATATTTATACTAGGTATATTAAATTTCGAGACCAAAAGACATGATATACCTACATTAGAAAAAAAATTATGCTTTCTGACTGGACAGTGCTTCTTAAAATGGCGAAATATAGCACCAATTGAAACGGAATCATCGAATTGATATCATATAAACTGTAAACCAACAGGTAGAACCGAAGATAAGCTACTCTGTAGATCTACATCGATATCAAAATATCAAATAAATGCAGGCTGATATGGTGAAGTGGCACACCATGAAGCGCTATCTCAACTGAAATACCGAGAAGTCAAACGATGTGTCTAGAGAAGATACTCCTAAGTAACATGAAACTCTCTCAGTGCAGAGTGCAGAGACGAGCCGGAGTCACCGGAGTCTGTCTCGCTCGCGTGACCCAATTAAACAGTTAGCAAGCACAAGTTAATCATCTCAGTCAGTGGCATAATTACCTCATTTAATCGTCTTTGACGACTTGCTCCACTTGCACTGCGATAATCCTCCAGCCAGACATCCTGTTGGTTTTACGTTTTACTTATCTGTCTGAGCATCAAACAGATAAACCATATCTTCCAGGACGTATACCTATTTTTTTTTTTAGTTCTGGTGTGCACCCCATGTTTTTTATATCTGGAGGATTTTGTTAATTTTCGTTTTTAATCGTAAGTTTCTGTTTAGGACTTAAGCCGCATTCGGTTATGTCAGCGCCATGGTGACTTTTGGGATTTTGTATTTATTTATTTTCTCGGTAAATGCACCATTTAATACATACATGGTATGACAATGTTGTTTATAATGTGAATAGCTTTAGATAATTTTTTTCAACAATCACAATTTTAAACTTATTATAATTCCTAACAATCAAATATACTTTGATATAAATAATAATAATACAGAAATCTATTAACAATTTTTATTCCTACTTTTATACACAATAATTTAGAAAAGTCAATAGTACTTAGTACGATAAGATAGGATGAGATACCAAATCCAATTTTACAATAAATTTTAAATTTAAATAACATTCACTGATTTTTTAATATTTTTTGGGGATTTTGTTAATAAATATGATGCTCTTACTAAATACAGAGAGTTTGCATTCAGTTTATTTTACTAGATAGTCCAAGTTGAATTACATTATCACGATAGATAATTACACCGTCGCCATTGTTTGGATCGAACATCACGCCATTATTTTCTAATAAATATGAACAATCCGTTCTCAGCCAAGAAGAGAACCGTTAGAAAAAAGATGGCACACCATTATAAGTGCTACACGACGAACAGAACGGTATTGTCGTTCCCACCGCTCTTTTTAAGTGGTTGCATATTGCATGAGCTCTCAACCTTTTCGCCGTAAAATGTAAATTGACGCAGAAAGTGCATTATCTACCCTTACTAAATACGAGACTGTTAGGTACCTACATATCTACATCTTGAGTTGCGCAAAAATAGGTACATAATGTAAGTTCCGTTAAAAACATGATTTCGTCAAAGAAAATGTATTAATATATGAGTTGAGTCGCAGTAGGTACATGCATGACGAGAATAAGAGAATAACGAAAATAAGTAATGACTTAATTCTGCTTGTGTGAAGTGTACGCAGGCAACCCTTAAAGGAGGAAAAAAATAACTTGGATCCCACGAATCGTGAAGTGAACGGTGAACGAAATAGTTTCAGTTCGATAGAAACATCCTTATCATATCATATCATCATGATATAAATCCAGATATAAAAATAATCTAGATAAAAAGGGTGAACAAACAAATAACAGTAATTAAGCTGATATAGAATTTAATATTATTGCCTGAAACTATTTTGAATTGCCTGAAACTGAATATATTTAAACCTGTGGCCTAACATTTTTTGTTGTAGGGAAATAGAGTTCTTCACTTATATAAATTCAGTCAAAAAAGTATCGGGAATTGTTCATTTAATTCAAATTCTAAATTCAAATCAAATAATTGTTTTTTGTTGCTAGGTTGGCACAACTGTTTTCTATACTGGAGCGGAGTTTGGGCAAGAACTGTCATTTAGTTTGTTTACAGTGCACGATTTTGTTAGTTCATGTCAGGTGTGTTTTGCGATTTTTATAATGGATAAAAACATCGAACAAAGACTTTGTCTCAAATTTTCAATCGCATATTAAATTTCGTGTTCCGAGTCACTGAAAATGTTACAGAAAGCTAACGGTGAATCGACCTTATCAAAAAACGTGCATATGAGTGGTACAGTGTATTCAAAAGCGGTCGAGATGTGGTGGAAGATTTGCCTCGCTCCGGTCGGCTATCAACGTCTTCAACTGAAATTAACATCGCTAAAGTGAAGGGAATGGTGAACAAAACTCAAATTACCTCTTCCGGGCACCCGATAGAAGACATAAAATATAATTCGCGGCGAGAACTGAAGTCAATTCCGGAAAATGCATTTTAAAAATGTTTTGATGATTGAATTATATTACTTGGCGTAGTGTATAATTTCGGAAGGGGCTTTTTTTGAAGGCGATAAAACAATTTTGGAAGAATAAATAGCATTTTCTGTATTATTGACCTCTTCCCGGTACTTTCTTGACAGAGTAGTATAGTTGACGCAGCACTACCCACGCACTATAAAGCTTAGATAGAGGTACATATAATTAGGTATGTAATATAATATTTTAATAAATTTTTATAACTAATCTTATTGCAGATACTTTTGGAAAACCAATTCATATCGTTGCAGATATATAAGTTACCCCGAAATTCATCAAGACATAATGAAAAATTTTAAATGATATGCCATTCATAACCACATAATAAATACCAGAAACGTTTCAACATACATAGATCACACAATAGTAAAATTTATGACAAAGCTTTGTGACGGGTTCGTGCCTATGTCCCGCCTACACTTATTAACGAAACTGAGATTTATGTTTCCAACTAGGATATTTCGTTATATCCGACCGAAACTAGTGGCATACCAAGATAATGTCCCTGAGGCACCAGATTCACACGACCAGTAATGTCTTGTGGGACGAAAAATTAAACACTACATCAATTTGGATTCTCACCCAATATTCATTCTCCTCTCCTCCTTTTAAATTTGGACTTGTGAAATCGAAAATAGATACAATAAGAATAAAATCGTCTACGGGGTATACTTTTTATATTATTGATAAATTGATGATGAGGTGATCAAGCAACGGGCGCGTGACAAATCCAGCTTTATCTGTTTGAATATGTAGCCCAAAATAGCTAAATCAGTCTAATGACTGGAATCTACTGCATAATACACAACGATTTGTCTATCGATCACACACTTTTTGTTGTACAATGTTGTAAATTTCTATAAAAACATTCAATTTTTAGATTTTTTCAAACTTTAATTCCGTGTGAACTTTGGAACGTCTACCAAATTCAAATTGATAGACAAAGAATAGTTTTATATATGTGTTATTATATATTTCTAGTTTTATATATTTATATTAGTTATTATTATAGATTCCTGCCCTTAGACTGGTTTAGTTATTTTGGGCTACCTCTTAAAACATTCACGTTTGGCTAGGCAGGTTCTACGTTAATTTTATTTTGAACTCTAGTCCGAGAGCATTGACTTGAGATACGAGTAAGTTACATGTTACAAAAAATACGAGAATGAGGGTGATAATCGTTCAATTAAGTGACTGCCTCGGGCTAATTTTGAACGTAACTGCATTCCACCGGCCACCTTCGACCTCGAGAAGAAAGTATGTTGAATGCTTGACCGCCGCCAGTGCCGCCCAGACTGGAAAAAGTCTGCTGCAATCATCAACAATCAAAGATGCGTGCTACCTACAAATTATCCTGTACGATCTCTACATTTTAAAGTAGGTTCGCTCATGCCATGCTCGCTTTATTTTAGTGATATAATAAATGTGAATAATTATAATAATAACAAATTTAATAAAAATAGGTATTTTTTTTAATTGTGTGAAAAATGTTTAAAATTCGCTGGATACGTAATTGAAGTTATTAAATCGAATGAAAAATAACGATGTGAAACTGAAGAAAGAGTATTACTCATTTATGCTTTAAATTCATAAAAAAAATAAAAAAAGATTTCATAAATAAAATGGCGATTAATTTGAAGCATTACGCAAGAACTCTTGAATTAAATTCTGAACGCCGTGAATTCGAAATCTTGAAATCTGACCCACTTTCTAATCGAATTCCGCACTTTACGAAAAACGCATAATCTATGAGAATAACTTCAATTTTGAATCAATTGGTCGTGCGAAAAACGCTTTGGCAAATTAAGATAACAATCCGCGGTTATAAGTGGCTATTGTTGAGCAGGAGTCGGGAGGATCTCAGTTGCCGGCTGCAGCAGTGGTTGCGGTGTCCTCTATACGGTACATTGTTTCTAATTTAATTTTAATAGCATTTCAATGGAGTACATATGGAATGAGCCTTCTAGAAAGAACTGTACCATTCTCGCTTTTTTTTTTGTAGCGAACTCAGCTTGTCTCCGCTCAAGCCTCAAGTGAGGCTTACAGTAGTTTTACCAATAATAATCTCCTGGGTGTTTTAGAGCGTGGCATGCTTGACATTTTAATATGCGGTGCCATAATCGTCCGTGATCTGAGTAATTTATGACGCAATGTGCAATTAATAGTGTTCCCCTGGAGGTACCGTTTGGGCACGACCTCTTTAGTCATGGTTTACCAGGTTATATTGTAATTTTATGCATTGAGGTGTCTCGTTGCGGACGACGACGACGCCATCAATTTTAACGATCGTTTCACGTGATTCGCTTCTGAAAATTCGTAACTCTACACCAATGTCAAGTTTTGATGCGGTCTGTCGCACGGCTCACTTCGCGAATGAGATCTTCGCAAACCGAATTAAAATTGAATACTTTCTTGCAGACAACACTTTTGTTACTTTTTGCCTGTTCCGATCTGGGTAACACACTTCGCGCCGTGACCCGGTTCACCCGAACATTAGAAAAATATCAAGAGAAATAAATTTACAGCGCCTCACAGATAGAACTTAGTGGTCTCACAATGATGGTTGGGGTTATCACCGCGCTGCCATTTCCCTTGTGGGTGGGTGGTCCGAGTTTGAACTTCGTTACATTAAATTTCTTGAATATATCAACGGTTTTATTTTTTATTACGTCGCCGTGAAATCTGGTTGTTTATTTGTTCTTTTATTGGATTTTGGTTTTACGCGCAACGTTATTATGGTTATTAAAAAGAAACTGTTGCTCATACGTAGTGTTTCTCGTTTGAGAAACTTTTTAGGGTTTATATGTATTACGGGGTTAATATTTTAAAATTTTAAATTGTTCCTATTTGCTGCATGTAGATTTAATTAATATTTAAATTTTTTGGACAGGCTCACCACCTCTCACCTTGGCACGGTACTTCTACCAAGTCATGCAGTAGGTGGGTCTTCGTGCCTTACATG
>WYDE02253859.1:0-13886 GCA_009867175.2 Adela reaumurella
AACGTTACTATGAGTCATGTTTTTTCGTGAGTGCAGCCGGCGTTCATCGATTTATAAGACGTTATCACGTCAATAATTCATATGTCTTCACCCTAATTTTTATTCATATTCGCAGCAAGGCGGAGATGTCTGCCAAGCTCAACAACAACAGTCTGAGCGTCCCCAACCTTCAAGACCTACTGCTGGAGCGAGCCTCTCCCGAGCCCCACCGCCCGCACACGGACGACTCTCCGCACCCGGCCGGTACAGCCTCTTACACATTATTCCTCGCAGTTTCTACATAGGTACATAATATCTTATAGCCTCATCACGATGGCAGCCCAAGCCCCACAGGCTACCAGGTAATTAGTTCTTCTAGTTTATCTGATAACAATACCACTTAATTTGATTTTATTTAGAAGCTGTTTTTGTGTTCAGCCTCTAACGTGGACGTTTTTGCGACGCAGGAATAGCATCCTTCTACGACGGGCAGATCGTTCTGGTGACTGGCGGGACCGGGTTCGTTGGCAAGGCGTTGCTGGAGAAACTCCTGCGCAGCTGTCCCGGCATTGACACGGTCTACGTGCTGGTGCGCCCCAAGCGGGGCCTCACTGTCGAGCAGCGCTATAAGGAACTCATCAAGAACCCGGTCGGTATACCAACACTTTACTCTTGAGTTGAGAAACTCCATCCAGGTGTCCCGGAATAGACATGGTCTATGTGCTCGTTCGCCTCAAGCGCGACCTCACCGTCGAGCGGCACTACAAGGAACCCATCAATAACCTGGTCCAAATATCTTTAATTTGTTTATACTTGTATTGAAACATTTACATAAGAGACCAGGATTGTTTCGAAACAGTCTATTTTGTTATTCATAATGTGTTTTAAGTGTAATGACTGCATACTGTCCACAGTCTTTTAATGAATTCAAGTCCTGTGCTCATCAGGTGTTCGACCGCGTCAGGTCGCGCTGGCCGGCACGGCTCTCCAAGCTGGTGGCGGTCGGCGGCGACGTCTCCGCCGCTCAGTTGGGTATGAGCGAGCGCGACAGAGAGCTCCTCAAGGAGGTCACCTTGGTGTTGCACTCGGCGGCCACGGTGCGCTTCACGGAGCCGCTCCACGCCGCTGTCACGCTCAACGTGCTCGGCACCAGGCGGCTCCTCGATATCTGCAAGACAATGCACTCGCTCAAGGTGACCAAGTGCTGACTCTTATGTCACAGTCTCCTCGCTTTACCTTACACTACCCCAACTTACAGTCTACCGCCTCTCTCTCCTCACTTTCCATTTACCTATAGTAAGTTAGTAAGCCTGTTTTACGTGATATGAGTTAAGCTAATTATTCACACCACGGGTTCTTCTTTAACTAAGAGAACTCTGAAGGTTCAGGTTAGTTTAACTGACTTGTACGACAAAAGTTCAGGTTACTTTATCTGACGAATACGACAAGGGTTCAGAGCTAAACTAACGTTTAGCTGACGAGTACGACCAGATTTCAGGTTAGTTTAACGACGACGTACGTACGACGACAAGTGTTCATGTTTGTTTAGCTGACGAGTAAGGGTTAAGTTAGTTGTTTTAAGGGTTGATTATTGGCAGGCGGTGGTACACGTGTCAACCGCGTACAGCAACGCGCCGCGCGCCGAGGTGGAGGAGCGCGTGTACGCGCCGCCATTCGACCCGGACACTCTGGTGCGCTGCGCCACCACGCTGCCGCCAGACACCATGGAAATGATAGCTGACCGACTACTGGTAGTTACCTATCACTGAGACCTTTTGCAGCAGTGGCTCGTTCGTAATTCGTCCTGTTAGTGCATTTTGCTCTACAGCCATCATCGCAGGAATATCCAAGTTTTAATGTCGCTAATCTTGGCCGATGTGTGTTTTTGCTCGTTCCGTATATAACAGATAGGATGGGCAAGTAGTTCATTACGTTCGTCAGTTCGTCTGTATGCTCGCTTCATATATATTGTCCAAACTCAACGAAATTTGGTACACATCAGCCCTGTGACTCTGAGACACGTCCGGTGGTCGCAAATACCAGAACTTAATAATTAGTCGTATATTTTTGGCTATTTTAGGCGGGATGGCCCTTAGTTACCGATCGCGAATGCGACTTTTTCAGTTGTTCTAATTAATCTTTCTCTGATATCGCCAGAAAATCCTGAATATTTTTAACTATACTTGCTAGGCTCAGTCTACATGTAGCTATATGTTTGCTCACTCAGGGCGAGCACCCAAACACGTACACGCTGACGAAAGCGATGGCGGAGAGCGTGGTGCAGCAGTACAGCAAGGAACTACCCATCTGTATCGTGAGACCTTCTATCGGTACGTATCTGTATAGAACACTATACGTTGACGCAGGCGATGGCGGAGAGCGCGTATTCACGCCCCTCTTGAAGGACTCGAGACTATACATGGAGAAAAATATGTGGGCAGGGAGAGCGTTCCAGAGTTCACCGGTTCTGTAGATCTGCAGGACCGATTGGTACGCATCCGCGGTAGGTCCATCGCGTATGAATACAATCCCTGCCCAGTACGCGTAGTGCGAAGGTGGAAAGGGGACGGCGGGATCGCGTTAAACAGCTCCTCCGAGCACTCCTCGTGGAATACATAGATAGAGCACACTTAGTTAGCCGACATGCCTACGAAGTTGCAGGTTGTAGGTAGTCGTACGTACCACGACGCCTCTAAATTATTTGTTCCTTTTATGAAATACATTATGACAGCGGTATCGACTACTTCACATTGCCACAGTTACTGTACAATGTCTCCTCCGGCACGCGGGGTCACCTCACCCACCACACACGTGTGACGTGTCCCACGATACGACCACGACACCTGGTCACCCCACACGCGGTCGCACGCGCTCTTCATGCATAAGTACTTGAACAGAGTTTCTTTGTAATGAATAAATCTGTTGCTTCTTTTGTATGAGGTAACGTAACACGACGGTATTCGTATGAGCTAGATCTTAGGTAGATTTAATAGAATCTACCCATTCAGGAGTGTCGCATGTGACGACATCGGGAAAATTCGTCAGTATAGGATACGTCAGTCAAGAAATTACCGGGAAAAGGTCAACAATACACAAACAGATTTTTATTCTTCAAAATTAATTTTATCGCCTTCAAAGTAGGACCCTTCCTAAATGACACACTTACGCCAATGAATAATCCAATCATCATGACATTTTTTAAATACATTTTCCGGAATTGACTTCAGTTCTCGCCGCGAATTATATTTTATATCTTCTATCGACTGAAAACGGGTGCCTCGAAGTGGGAATTTGAGTTTTGGAAAGAGAAAAAAGTAGTCCGGGCCATAAACTGTGAATACGGTGTTGTTCGATGGTATTTGTTGAGTTTTTGGCGAACAATTCTTTTACAATGATGACCTTGTGCGATGGCGCGTTGTGGTGCAAAATCCAAGAATTTTCTTGTCACAAATCTGGCCTTTATCGAGGAATTGCTGTCACAAACGCCGCTTAACGCTCACATAATATTGTTCACTTACCGTCTGCCCTTCTGGCAAGAAGTCCGAGTACACAACACCGCGATAGTCATAGAAAACCGTCAACATTACTGACTTTTTATCGACTTTGGCGTGGATTTTTCGGTTTCCGTTTAGTTGGAAGCGCCATTCCGAAGCTTGTTGACTGGTTTGCATTTTAAAATCATAAACCCATGTCTCATCGTGCAACGATGCTCCTTCACATTTTCCATCCCTTATGAACATATCCCCCAGATATTCAAATTCGTTCACTTGCTCTAGCGTCTCATCCCCAATCATTACATTGCATTCGGACATCATTTCATTCCTTTCCAGTACCATTACTTTAATCATGTTTACTTACATTCACTTTCATTCCTTCCCTTTTAAATACTTCCAGCATTATATTAACCAATTATTGCACGTCAGTACGTTTGCTGGGCTCGTGGCAGGCGGATGTCTCCGTGACCATAAACAGGACGCTCTGTTCGAAACGTCGGACAATCCGATAAAGTCGCCGCGAGAAGAGCCGGAAGTCAAAAAAGAAACGATGTTTTGCTGTAAAATTTAAGTAGAATGATGTAGACAGGACATATTTTCCAACATTTCCAGTAAAGGACTTGATACAGAATCGAAATTATAAAGCAGGAGAGGTAAAAGAGATTAAACAGCTCCAAGGCTTTCTCAAAAAAGTTCAATGCTGAGGGCTTCTTCTTTGGTGTGATAGATAGAGAGCACGACAGATGTAGATAGAAACTTCTTCTATTGAAAAATATTGCACAACCACCCACGCCAGTTGTATGTACAAAAATAGTAAATAATAAATAAAAAGTAGAAAAAATAAAAAAATAAAAACCATTTTTCTAAAAAATGCTTGAAAGGAAAATGAAAAGTAAGGGCGATTATATTTTTTTTTGACAAATTGCATTTACTGCATCGCACAGAAACAATTTACTATGCAATACACATCTTGAAATTAATACACATGCACGGACTAGGTAAATAGTCCGTGCACACATGCATATGGGACTACTAAATGTCATCGTCCACTCTATAATTTTTCAATTCAAGCATTCATAGGCAAGGCTGATGTCTAAAAATTCTTGATTAATGTCAAAATTTATGAATAATTCTTGTCGTAACAGGCTTCACGATATTCCCGAAGGGCGTTGAGGATTTGTCAGGGACATTTCTTGCCAGTTCTTCTAGAAAGTTGAAAATTGTTGCGTTGTGATCTATTGAAGTATAAAATGAACCTACAAAATTACAGCCAAATCGGCCGAACTGTTTAGGAGGAGTTGTGCTGACAAACTTGAACCATTGCACCACAGGCGAACAATTGGTTCCCCAGTCCGTTTTATAGGTACTACCATCGTAGATGCTCCGATGAACTGGCTTCCCTAATCCCTCCTGCCCCGATTCATATCCGCCACACGCACCGGACTCGATCGGAACATCCATATGCTGTAAAAACCCAACTTCTGAGAACGCATCGTTTTTCGAAATCGTTCCTGTGGCGAAAATATGGAACGGTCTTCCAGTGAGTGTCTGGTGATCTTCAAAAGGCGTGTTAATAAATTGGACAACGACCTTTTCGTCCGCCTTTTAGCCAGCATGACGCCTCTCTGAGCGTGGTTTCGCGAGGAGTGGTGTTATTGGCTGTGTCCGATCTTCATTTGAAATTTTGCTGGTTGTCTAAAAAAAAAGTAATAAAAAAAATTTGTTTTACTAAGTTGAAATTATTATAAATACTATTTTGAATATTTTTTATTTAACACAGTAAAGACCAGTTCCGAGAATCAGTAGAAAAAAAGATTCATTTATTTGAGAACAAAAAAGCCAAAATGAGATTACATAAAAAAAATTAAAATACTTACACAATTTTTGGTAGATGTTTCTAATTTAATAAATTAGAATATTTATTCCTTATATAGATTATATTATAGATTTAAAACGTCGCTGTTATCATTATTTGCAAGATTGCCATTTCTTTCAGCGTAATTTGAATGCAGTAATAACGCTACCCCCTTCAGTGCCTGATATAATATTTAAAGGACATCGTGTATATCTGAAACTTCCCAATGCTCTGAACGCAACCTCCCTGCAACTTTAGTTTAGCCGCATCTATTTCATCATTAAATTTGAAGTCCGGCCTTGTTTTCACTCCACTATTTCAAATTAGTAAAGACCTTGTAGGAGTATTCCCTGAAAGTTCGCAAGGCTATGAACCCGGGCATTCGCGCTCAATATGCGTTCGCCTTGACCCGACTATGTATGCACCGAGCTCGCCCGGGCACTCCCCTTCCCGATGCCCGGGTGAGCCACCACACCCCTTCCCCTCCCCTGCTCCTGCCGCCCCTTCGTGCCACTCTCCCGTTACATAAGGCTGTAACTGCGTCTGCGTAATGCCTGTAACTCCTGTATGTTGCAGTGCGCAGTGTAACCCAGGGGTATTGATCCGGGCTTCTTGGTTCTATAGTTTATTGTATGACTAGCTGATACCCGTGACTTCGTCCGCGTGGAATGATGGTATTGCATCCTATGTCCTTTATCCACTCAAATGTTATCCTTGCTCTTAGTATAATACTTTCGTTTTTGTCGCGTCTCATACGATCCGGCCGGGCCTTGACTCTTGACCATGTGTGTGCGTTTGCTGTTGTTTGTTTGTTGTTTGGTTGTTATTACAATAGGATCCCGTGGTTCGAACTCGACGACATTTGGCACACAAATTCTACTAGTGATACCATAGATAACTAATATACTGGTGATACTTAGAAAGAATCAGGGACCACTTTTGTGAACGTGGCTATTTGTCCCAAATGCTAAATGTTTTAATGGAGAATGTAATATGAATGTGAAATTTTTGTATGAATAACTAATCGGTTCAACGTTGTAATACATACATACATACATACCATCACGCCCGGAGGGGTAGGCAGAAAAAATAAAGCCCCAATTGGCACGTTCCTAACGTACATCCTTTGCTTCATTCACAGTCATACATTCCTACAAAAAAATAGAGAATGTACACATTACAATGTACTGTAATTGTACAATTACAGTACAATTTATTATACACTGTTATGGATAACCTTTCAAATAACCCGATTAAACGCTAGTACCTACGTATTACCATAGATTACTAATATTACTAGTGCGGACGTTAGAAAAAAAACATTTTTGTTTTGTTAATAATATGTGTTCTAGTTTCTTTCTTCTTTCTTTGCAGCAATTTTATTCGCCCCATTGCAGGGTACAGTACAGGCCTCTCTCATGTAAATGATAAGTAATAGTTTTAAAATGTAATAAAAATAAATTTTAGAATTTATGCATAATTTCACGTGATCAATTTACCTCACGAGACGTAGAAAAATTTAAATTTCAAATCAGAGATCAATGCCATCCATTACGCAGCAATTTGTTCACACCGTTAAAATTTCTTATTGAAACTCTTCGCTGGAATTTATCACATCTCGGCACATCACACACTCAGATGATTTACGAGAGTAGGGGGGATGGGCATATAGTAAATTTCGTGAAGCGGACTACTTTTTACCATCACGCCTATTTGCCGGAGGGGTTGGTAGAGACAATTGAGCGCCATATTATGAACCCATTTCTCACATACCACCTTTGCTTCAACCACCGTCATACATCGTGAAGAGATGCGCACCACTTGCGGGTGCTGCGAACTTTTCCTCTCCGTAATAGGTTGTTTGGGCCTGGTATGTTCGTCTAAGGAGACCCCGTTCAACCCTTACTTCCACATTCGCTTCAGATATTTATGTTTGTTTGTGTAATTGTTTTTTTTTATGTGAATTGAAAGAAGACATCTCGTAAAAGATGGTTTGGCCACATGTAAAGAATGGATGGTGAGAGAATGACCAAAGAAACTTTTTACGGAGAGGGGAAATTCGCCGTCTCGCGTATGTTTGAATTTTAGCGATTTTTTTTAGTTGCGAATTTATGCCTTTATGTGATATTTCCACGCAGAGAAGTGTGGCGTCTTAACCCTGACTGGTGCATGCTGAAATTTATAAAATTAAAATAATTAATCAATTACGAACATATTATCAATTCTTGTGATTAACAACCTTCCCGAGATTTAAGGGCCCGTAGGCACCTAGCCACCAAATGCCACCATGTCGCGCTCACTGACCAATAATAACAAGGCTATCGTGCGCGGCGGTCGCTCTTTTTGTGTACTTTTTCCGTTTTCCTTAAATTTCTCGAAAAGGAATTCTCCACGGAAAAACTACACGATAAAGAATTTAATACATTAAAATATCTTTCAAATGACTGCAAAAAATAACATAGTTTTGACTCAAAATTCTGAGATCATGCGTATGAAATATTTTTTTCTAAAGATATTTTTGCAATCTTTTTACGTTTTTTTAGAAGACTTTCAAAAATTCTGCACGATAAAGAGTTTATAATGTAACCTTCTCTATTTACTGTATTTCTTTTATGCTTCAAGTGTTTCTGGGTACTTCTTCTTTCGCCATGAAAAATTGGACGATTCTGAGAATATGACTGTCTACGGCGGCTGAAATGTAGTTATATCTGTAAAATATCTACGTTCCCGCCTCTGAATGAAGTTCTATTTTCTGCTGCTATTTACATCTCTATAAAGTTACGCTGTTCCTTCCCTGCTAACTAGTCATTAGCTCGTTCTTCAGCGACATCAAATGATGTCGGGAGCCCCGGCCCCCGACCGACCTGCCACTAAATGAAAGAGTCACAAGTCAAAGGGGAGTGGCGCAAGGCCACGGACTATGTACCCTAATGGACCTGACACGCCGCTCTTTGTATGGGAACCGGGCTCGCCAAAAAAATGGTAGGCGCGCGAAACATAGAAGTATTAAAATACTTACCTGTGGAAGGATATGCCATCTTTAGTAACTCCTGATCTTTTTTGTATTGTTTGGGCACGTGATAACGGCACAAAACGTCATCCTGCAGGAGATGTTGCCGGAGTTACGCGCTCGAGCGAGAGCGAGTGATAGTCGTATTTGAACTATATCGCGGTTGAACTGACTAGTACGGGAAGCGTTCCGGTGTCGAGTCCTTGGGTAAATATTCCGTGCCTATAACTATACAAACGTCTGCTCTGAAGGACTGTGTGTTTTAAACAGCGATAACCTGTCTGTGTATCGTCAGGTAGCCGTGTCGACACATACCGCGCCTAAGCCTTCATAAACACTCAATTTGGGTTAACACAATAATGAGAATAAAAATAGAATTAATTACATGCGAGATAGGTATTTAAATAGACAGACGCGAATTGACATGTGAACGGCGCGTGTTGTAAAAAAATTAATAGACGTATGCTATTTATTAATTAACAAAAACCTTAGGCGTTAGACGAATTTGACATTTAACGTACTCGTGAAGGGATCTGAGAAGTATGAGAGGTTTCCGGTTGCGTGGCGTGAATTATTTATTTTATAACCATAACGTTTTATAACTTTGAAATTAAAAATATTTATTGGAGGTTCCGTAGAGCGCAGCAAACTAAATTTAAAAAAAATATACATTTGGTGCCTATACAATTTATTTTCTGTGGAAACACAACTGAATATTTTTACAAATTCCGGTGAAATATTTTGTGAAAACTGAAAGTGATCATGATAATTAAAAAAAAGATACCTTGAAAGAAACAAACAAGTAAATTATTTTGCTTTTGCAATATATTTCAAAATATAATTTACTTCAGGAATCGATTTTCCTTTATGCATCATACAAAATTCAAATAAACTGAACTTTTTTTATATCATACATAAGCTCCCACCGTTTGCACAAAACCAATTCTTCGTCGAAATCTCTGAAAAGGCTCAGATTCGAGTTCGTTGAAAGTAAATTATTATTTTTCTTGTAATAGGTTTCAATTATTATGTATATAAAATGAAATAATACTGTACCTAATTTGAATGTAATATAATATTATTATTTGCATTAAAACGTTCTACTACAAAAAAAATATATATTCACCTCTTAAGAGGATCCTATCACAGGACTGCTTCGCGAAGAAGAAAGGCGTATGTGCGCACCTTTTTACAAACAATATACTTATGGAATTCGATATTCTAAACAAAATTTTAAAAAATCTGACAAAATTAGCACCTCAATCCTAAGCTTATTATTATATTTAGATGCAGTGCTTTACAGATTTAGTTCTCTATCGAGTAAAAAAACTAAGAAAAAACACGTTTCTTGTATGGCGTCACCATACAAGAAACGTGCTTTTTTCTTAGTTTAAGTATATTATAGTAATCTATGGTTTTAACCCCCTTAAATGATTAACTTGATTTGATTTATATTATTTTCTCTTATAGCGGCTATAATAGTACCTACATAAATTGTAGAAATATTTTAACTAGGTGTTTATGTATTATGTTTCAACTGAATATAGCAATGCAATCGATGGACGGAAGCCAAAAATAACTCGTTTCCTGCATCCCCTAATTATTAACTTAATATAGTTTTTATTATTTTATATTATTGCGGCTATAATAGTACATACTCTGTGAAAGTTTCATGTGTTTACCTATTACGGTCCAAAAGATAAAGTCCTGTGAAAGACGGACAGACGAATAGACGGATAGACGGACAGGCGGACGGAGGCGGAGGCTTAGTAATAGGGTTGAAACGAAAGTCATTTTAACGAAACGAAACCGAAACCGAAAGTGAAATATTTTTTTTTACGAAACCGAAATCGGAAGTTGTACCAAACTATAACTGAGTTCGGTATGTTTTATTTATTTATGCATGCATACATATAGTAAACTTAGGTAAGTACCTATATTTTTTTATACTACATTTTTTTAAATTAATCATTAATCCCGAGTAAATGTAATTATTTTATATTATGTGTAATTTCATTGATGAAGATAGTTAAGGAAGGACACCTTTCATTTAATTCATATGTCACACCTACCTAAGGTTGTAAGGTGTAAGAAAAATTAAATGAAGTGAAGTAAATTGATTAAACAAATTTATTCAGACATTTTGCAATATCTTTAGATTCCAGCTCAAAGTTATTCCAAATTGGGTTGATGCGAAATAGGAGTCTTGTGAGAAAACTGAAAACTGACTAATGCAACTCCCGATCAAGTTATGAGTATGACACGATTGCATCCATGCGCGCGCCGCGCCTCGGTCGCAGTGCCTCGATCGTACCACCCCCCGCCACCCGACAAGTTTCGTTAAACATTCGTTAATTTTTTAACGAAAGCGAAATCGAAAGCGAAAGTCAAAAAATAACGAAACTTTCGTCTTAACGAAACCGAAACAGAACGTTCGTTGCAACCCTAAATTTTGGTGCTCCTGTTAGTCGCACGCGGGACGGATTTGAAAGGATTTGCCGGATTTGATTTCCCCTTCGCTGGGCTAGAACAAAGAACGTTTGAACGTTCTTGGATAGAACAATCCCTAATCCACCTGGCATTCTATACTTACCTTTTCAGCATTTTAAAAGCTACCCAACACCCTGTTGAAGGAAAACTCTTAAGAAACCTGTACACATGCGTGGTATATGTACAGAGTTTATAAATGTGGATTTGAATTGTCACCAGCCAAAAAGTCCTCCCTATAATATGTAAAGTAGAAGAATAATGTTTATTCAGATAATAGCTTTCACCCGCGGCTTCGCTAGCATTAATGATTACGCGGACGAAAACGAGGGCAAATAAAGTATCCTATTGCATTCTTCTGCTCATAAACTATCGTTATGAAAAAAATTAAGTCGATCCGTTGCACCGTAAGCCGCGTGAAAGAAGGACAAAGAAACCTACAAAAGCACTTTAGCATTTACATGGTGCGCCAGTCTTGTCGTAAGAATTCGCGATACTCGGGATGGACATTGAAACAATTTCGGCGAAGTTTTTTGTCAGTTCTTTTAGGAAATTGAAAATTGGTGTATGGCCAGGTATTGGCACATACACATAGGATGAACCTACACAATTTCAGCCTGATCGGCCAAACCGTCCAGGAGTAGACGTTAAAAATTTTCCATCGAAGTTTTTGCCAGTTCTTCTAGGACGTTGAAAATTGGCGCGTGGCGAGATATTGATATATAGAATGCACCTACAAAATTTCAGCCCTATCGGCCGAACCTTTTAGGAAAATTTTCCGTCGAAGTTTCTTGCCAGTCTTTTAGGAAGTTGAAAATTGGTGTTTGGCGAGCTGTTGACGTATAGAATAAACCTACAAAATTTCAGCCAAATCGGCTGATGGAGGAGTTTCGCGGACAAACAGACACCCAAAAGTAGTTCGAGTACTAATAGGCTTCAAGTATATTATTAAGATTTAAAAAAAATCATTCCTCGTTTGCACCGTACATATATATAACGGTATCTCTCTTTGTTGCAGGTCGACTGAACCAAAGACAATGAATCTCGAACGATCGAAATGTGTGTTGGCGGTGGTGGCATGCCTGCTGGCGGGCGCCTACTGCCAGAAGGCGGAGAAGTACCGAGCGTTGAACCCCTGCATCTCCAAGCAGACGTGCGGCGAGTGCATACAGACCAAGTCGTGCGCCTGGTGCTACCAGCCGCAGTTCGACGACAGACCGAGGTGCTTCCAGCCGTCCATGACGGGCGGCTCCACCACCGGCGGCTGCCCGGAGGAGTTCGTGTACAATGCCGATAATCTACTCAGCCCCGTAGATAAGCGGCCACTCAGCAAAGGTAACTTTAAATGTTACACTTATAAGACTAAACAAGGTAGAAGTCGGCCAGTATTGTCTTATGATACTCTGGATGGACGATTTCAGCTAAGTTCACAAAATTGGTGTATGGCGAGCTATTGACACATCGGTGAACCTACAAAATTTCAGCCCGATCTGCCAAACCGTTTTGGAGTGGCCTTTGAAAAATGTTCACCAGACTTTCTTGCAAGTTCTTCTAGTAAGTTGAAAATTGGTATGTGGCGAGCTATTGACATACAGAATGAACCTACAAAATTTCGGCCCGATCGGCCGAACCGTTTAGGAGTTGCGCGGACAAAAACAAACATACACACCAGAAGTCTGGGGTAAAAAAAGTTGTGGTGTCTGTCTGCCTGTATGTTAGTCCGTACAACTCCTCCTAAGCGGTTGTTCCAATCGGGCTCGTGCTCACACGCACAGATGGACTATTCTATAAATTTCTAAAAATATGCATGCAAGTTTGCAGTAGTTGAACGAGCCGCGTGAGCCCAATAGACGACGAGCATCGACTGACAAACCAATCAGAACCACAGAAAAATTGATCAAAATCAAGCTCAAAATGAACTAATAGTCTGTGAACCAAAGAAAAAACTGTTCTCCATGAATACATACCCACGGTCTGATAATATGATAGTTCTGTTTTAAGCAGGCACAGGTTCAAATGAAATTATTAATATTGATGTGATAATCAGCGCGCGGCGTGGCTGCGGGCGGCGGCAGCAACAGTGAGTCGGGAACGGCTGAGGGTAGCGCATCTGAAGCAGCGGGGGCGGCCGGCGCTGAGGCTGCCGCTGACGACGTCGTCCAGATCAGTCCGCAGAGAGTAAATCTCCAGTTGAGAATGAGTAAGGAATTACTAACTAGTTACTATGTAATGATAATACTATGGTAATACACTCCCAACTCCTGTGATTGTGGCCTGGCGTATAGTTATGCCAGGAGCCCACCCACACTTCCATCCTCAATCACAACAAAATCAATTATACCTTTGCAATAGGCTTTTCTAACATTATGGAAAACCTATCAACCGACCTGTTTAAATATTAGTGTTACTCGTGAGGACAACAGGAATCACCGTGTTTTACTATACTTTATAATGTCAATGATCAGAAACAGCCCATAGCGTCACTGAAAGCGTGAAGGAAAACACCGTGAGGAAACTTCCCTTCGCAGCAGCGCCTGATGGATGATGGAGATGGGAACGGTGGGGACATGACCCTCCGTCTTTCACATTTGTGTGGACCGCAGTGAACCGTAAGACGCGGTGCGATTCCTTCACGGTGCTGATGAGTCTGATTGTATGAGGCTGTGGGTCGACGTAAGTGATGGGCATTGAACCCTCGGTGGAACTGAAGACCTTTGATATGGTTATTGTTTTTGTTTTAATTTTTAAAGAGTAATCATAAAACTTCCAAGTCGGTGGCTCACAGTAGAAGTGTATGACTAAAAATCCTCTGATCATGTAAAAGAGAGAGGCCTTTACCCAGCAGTGGGGGGTATAAAATGGCTGCAAAAAGAAAGAAGAAAGAATCATAAAACAAATACCAAATACTTTCCGATATACGAGGGTTGTCTCAAAAGTAAGTTACACTTAATTTTAAATAATAGAAGAAAACAAAAAAAAAATTTTTTTACACTTTATTTTTAAAGGTCACATAATAACTTATTTTTCTACATAGTCACCTTCAATTGCAAGGCATTTTTGA
>WYDE02253970.1:0-19782 GCA_009867175.2 Adela reaumurella
CATACATACATATCACTCACGCTGAATCCCGGCAATCGGGGTAAGCAGAGCAATCGGTGTTGTGCTGCAAGAACTTCGGTAAAGTCAGCACAACACCGACCACCACATTTCGCAAGTTATTCAAGCAGCATGTAGGGCACGAAGACCCACCTACTGCATGACATGGTAGAAATACCGTGCCAAGATGAGAGGTGGCGAGCCTGTCGTCCTTTAGCACGGCATCTTGTCCTTATCACTTTGTCGCCTTTTACGGCATGCATAGGAAGAGATGCAGTGAGGTCATTCCTTTAAGAACCGGCTCCATACGGTACTTAAAAGTGAGGATGTACTTAGTTGTAGATTATTACAAAGAAAAATAACTATCCAACGTAATTTCCGAGGTGTGTCTTGAAATTTGATCTAGACTTATAGGCCCTAATGATCTTCGATATTAACCTATCCGGGCAAAACGTAGTTCTGCGAAATCTCAATTCATATGATACATCATTGGGTGATTCCCCTGTCTGCCACTGGACGGCGTAAATGAACATTTTGAGATCTATTCCCTCGCTAAGAACTTATTCGCTGCATTGTTAGAATTAGTATCTAAACGTATGCTTATTTAAAAAGTTAGCATAATAAAAAGTGTAAGTACAATTCACCAAGTTAACATCACGGACAAGTTGTTGACATGGCATCTTAATCCATCAAGATCACTAAGACAGGTGTTATACCTAAGCATAAACCGTGCACGGTGTAGCCTCACATGTCAGTTTATATAAAAAATACGAGATGTCTGAATCGCAAAAAAAAAAAACTAATTACAATAATATTTCGTTTGTACCAGGAGCTGCTGGAGAGACGAATCAAGCAGTTGGAGAATCATCTGGAAGAAGAGAAGAGAAGGACCCAGAAGGAGAAACTCAGCGTCGCCAAGCTGCAGAACAAACTTATCAAGGTAACAAGTCATCATCGTCATCATTCATCATCAGCTGTTAACTGTCCACCCCTGGACACACGCCTCTCCAATAATTTTCCAACCTTCCGGTCACTCGTAACACGAATCCAACTTTGGCCGCAAAGTACCTGATGTCTTAGTCCCATCTGTCACCTGTAACTGAAAGTTAATATATTATTATAATAGAATTTGTACTCGTAATAAATAATACTCTAAATAATTTTATTTAAAGGAAGGATCGCGGCAAGAATGTAAAAACTACAGGGGCATAAGCCTTATCAAAGGTTCTGATAGTGAGAGTGATAGTGGCGACAGAATATAAAATTGGGATGTGGAAGCTGGATTTATGAGTGTGAGAAGATGTACTGATCGTGTCTTTTCTCTGAGATTTCACCGAGGAAATAATAAAGTGTTTTGAGCATTCGTGAACTTAGATAAAGCTTATGATAGGGTTTTGAGAGATGATCTATGGGCAACGTTAGACATGTATGGATTGGAAAGCCACCTGATACGGGCGTTGAAATCTCTTCATGTTGATAGTAGCGCTTCTGTTAGAATAAATGATACATTGTCGGAAAGGTTCACCATCTCCCTAGGTGTGAAGCAGGGCTGTGTAATGTCGCCATGGCTGTTCAATCTTATGGATAATTGTTTGTCTAGCCTAAAAGAGAGTGAGACCGGATTAAGCATGGATGGTGTTTTGGTAAGATGCCTGCTGTATGCTGATGATTCAATTGTGTTCTCTTCGTCCGACGAGGCTCTAGAGAGAAATATTTTAACAATGTATAATGCGGGCTACGAAATAGGAATGAACATAACACAAGTAAGACGAAAGTGATGGTGTTTGAGAGAGACGGTGAAATCACTGAGTGCAATATAAGAATAGAAGACGAGAAGCTGGAACAAGTGAATGAGTTTGTGTGCATAGGA
This sequence comes from Adela reaumurella, assembly GCA_009867175.2. Classification (NCBI taxonomy): domain Eukaryota; kingdom Metazoa; phylum Arthropoda; class Insecta; order Lepidoptera; family Adelidae; genus Adela; species Adela reaumurella. The sequence continues at coordinate 1,868 of WYDE02253970.1, forward strand.
AGCGTGTTCACGAGGGATGGAAAGTATGAGAAAGATGTTGAAAGGCGAGCTATTAAAGGAAATAGCATGAACGGGGCTTTAAATAATATCCTGAAAAGTGATGTGATTAGTTCCACTGCACGAATGGCTATTCATAATACTTTTCTGATCCCTAAACTTATGTATCGCAGTGAATTTTGTGTATGGCAGAGGCCAAATGACAGAGGCCACATGACAGTAGAATAAATGCTGTTGAAATGCTGTTACTGAGAAGAATATGTGGTTTATCTTTAAAAGATAGAGTGACAAATAAATGTGTAAAAGGTGGATTGATAGAAGACATAGCGACAAGTATAGAGAAAGGTTTGCATAGATTTTAGACACATGGAGAAAATGGAGGGTGATAGAATGACCAAACAAATACATGAAATGAATATGGAAAGAAGGTTCGAACGGGGCCGCCCTAGGCGAACATATCATGATAAAATATGTAAACTTTTAAGGAAAGGACAAGGGCGCAGAACCTGAAACCGTCGATCATGTATGACGCGATGTGTGACAGTGGAGGTAGCAAAAGATGTATGTCAGGAACGTATTTCATGGCGCTCTATTGTCTCTGCCTACCTCCCGGGGAAGCCGCGTGATGATGTGTTTGTATGTGTAAAATTTATACAATTCGGCACCTACTTAGAGACATAGGAAGCATGCATATTCTATTGTCTCCACTCTGTCGCCGTTCTACGAGGAACAGACCACTCTTGTTACCACCTCATACATTAGTAGAAGTTTTTAAAAGGATATTACAAGATTACAAGACGATTACAAAGACTATTAGGTAACAGTCGTAAACACTCATAAAACCTTAATTAGAGATCAAATTTATCAAGTCATCTATTTATTACAAACTCATCCAAATGAAATGTGAATTTTAATCAATACAGAAAAGTACTTAATCGTATGGCTTCTCAGATAGACGCCATGGTGCCGCTCAAGTAATTAACAGACTAAAATGGGGCACTCATTTAAAATGAAAGCGTCTCTACACAGTTGTGAACTGGTTAACTGTCTATAACGTGTGTCTGGCTAGTCGTTAGGTTACGTTAGGTTAGGTCGATGTTATTTCTATGGTACCCTTGTCGGCGACCACCCCGAATTCTCAACAATATCTGGCTTCAATTAATTAAGTATGCTCCCCAAAAATTCGTAGAATTTCAACCCCGCTCAATACACAGTTCATATTAGTTAGACTTTTTTCGCACTTCCGCGAATTCCATTTTTGTGAGGATTAACGGTGAACGCGAGCCTGGGTACCTGAGCTACAGAGTATTTCGTAAAATTACCCTTTCGATTTGGTCCCTCCCGGTGAAGCGGAGCGTGTTATGACGTCAATTAAATGTTTAAAATAAAGGGGAACAAAGGCAATTAATTCTCCTTTGATTGCCTCTGCATTTAGACAAGAATCTTTTTAGGTATTCCTAGATATCGTTAATGTTTTATGGTCGAAATAAACTCTTCCGAAATAATTGTTATAGATCGACCAAGAAGTGATGATACGGAACTGGATGTCGCTAGTGTCTCCAATTTCATACTTTCTTCTTCTTCGACATACTACTTATATGAATGCAAAAATTTCCGCATATTTGCCACGTATCATAATTTCCCTGGTGGCTAGAATGCCACAAACATTATGATACGCACAAGCACTTCTACATATATATATCCTACATACATACCATCACGCCTCTTCCCGGTAGGTGTTGGAAGAGACAAATGAGCGTAATTTAACAAGTTCCTGTCGCATTCTTTGCCTCATCCACCGTCATTCATCGCTTCATACGTGTGCACCGGTTAAAGGTGCTGCGAACTTGCCCTTTCCGTAAAAGATGTCTTATTTGGTCATGGTCTGTTCTCCTAGGGTGGCACCGTTCGGCCCTTCCCTACATTCACTTTATATATTTGTTTGGTCATTCTCCAAACGTCTATTACATGTGTCCAACCAAACCATCTAGTATACCTTTCTCTACCATTGTCACTGCCTTCGATCAACCCATATTTTTCTCTTACAAATGTATTCGATCAAGATACACTACATAGGTTTCTCAATGACCGCTTTTCAACTTCATTTATTCTGCTTTCATGTCGCTTTTGGCATACCCAAGATTCACTGCCATACATTAGTGTAGGGACCAGGTCGCTATTATAAACAGCCATTCGTGCAGTTGAACAAATCATCAACAACTACGGGTTGCATTAGACACGTCGTTGGTGTTATGTGAGATCTTGCTCAAATACTGAAGTAGAACATTTCACTAAGTGCATAGAAAAAATCTAACGTCAATAATGTTAGTGACAATAATCACTTAATTCCCTGGTCTGAAATCGCAATGGAAATAAAAGTAAATACCTATGTTTTAAACTTTACGTTAAACGTAAACTGTAGGTACCTATATGTTTTTAAACATTACCGATCGTTTTGTCCGCATAGCATTGTGGTAGAATCCAGTCTAATTAGTACTAACAGAAATTATTATAACAATATTAACGGAGCCACTTACACACATCGTTAATTGTACGCAGCCGCAACAAATGTGCGCCGCAGCAGCCTGCGACACGACCGCACGCTGCGGCGGTCGGCGCTCGACTCCCCTAGCCGCTTGTAATAGCGCCATTAATCTGTGAGCGCCTCCACTTCCGGTGGCGACCGGAAGAAACTAACCGGAAGGAGAGCTCGCTAAAAGCATCGCTTCGTCGCAGACGATTGTCGGCGAAGCAAAAATTTCCACAATATGTAGGAATATTGATACTATTTCATATTTTTACATACCTATCTGACTGAACGAAAAAAAAAACTACACTGTCGCAGTAGTTACTTTTCACGTGCCTCACAAGGCTGAATTTTTAATTTCATTTAAGGTAAATATCGGAGCCAACAGCCGTCTGGTCTTATATGCATGTATTAGTCTAAGTTAAACATCAGTATGGAATATGGATAGATATATATGTTGTAGGTTTAGGTATGAAAGGGTACTATTCTGTTTGCTCGCCGCCTCGCCATGCCAGCGGCGCGCGTCTACTCAAATATTATGATATCCATTGGATCGGCGTCGCAGTGTTCACACAGACTAGACACAGACCTCTCCTCACCTCGCCGGAAGAGACGCGAGGAAATGGAATGGACTGAAATATGATTTAAATTCGCATTTCCAAAGGCGACCGAGGTCGCGGCGCATTCTCGCTTCGCTATAAAGGAAATTTGGTGACACAAAATTGGGAATTTCAAGAATGCATTACTGAAACTGGATTCCTATTTTACAGTTGCGTTTGAGAACAGTTTCAGTAATTTTTCGGAATTCGTGCGATCTAGTTTGTTGCATAATGATGAAATTGCATATTTTAGTAGAGTGTGCGAAGTTCTACCTCAATTTCACAATAATAATGTTACTCTTAACTTTGTTCTCTTCTCACCGTGTCTACGTGATAGTGTTATTACGACATTGCATCCTGCTGTTATGGCAGGAGTGAGCCAGAGAGAGAAAGAGCGACAGTGAAGGAAGGAGTGGCGCCACCTGGCGGCTGCCGCAGCGAGAACTTCCCAGAAACAATATCTTTGAAGTTTTTACAACCACTATCAAAGGTGCGCATAGAGCTATTATAGTATAAGAGTGTGTATTGTTTAGGATAATTGTAATGTAAAACAGTACTATGAAGCAATGTTGATCCCGATATATTTATTGTATTACACGCTGTGCTGCCGGGACGAAGGTGGACTTATTGCTGGAAGCAATCTATCCAGAAACCTTTATGCACTACAACCATATCGTTAGTGCATAGGATTCCGCAAGGGTCTTTCCTTTACCGTTGTTTTTTTCAAATTTAATCCTTTGTACTCGTGACAATGCACGTATGCAAAACCTCTTAGCATAACAGCATATCCGCGGCTAGGCAGAACCGCCACGCTAAAAATATACAGGTTTTCTTGAGACTGTGCTAGCTGGCTCACTTCACTATCTGGTCTCAGCCTCTTAATTCTACCTACAAGTGCGTTCACCCATAGAAGGAACAGTCTGCGCTCATTCGTTGCAGACGTACCATCCATCATGCCCAATGCCGACGAGAACTATTCTAAAACGCACTGTAGCTAAACATTTGTTGAGAGTTTTAATGGAATTCAATATTTTAACGAATTATAAGCAACAACTAGCGGCAACATATTTGATAACTGCTCCGACTTCCGAAGGAATACCGTAATATTATATATGCTATAGCCATCCTGAGTTATTACCGTTATTATATTATATATAATTGTAGAGTAGTTCTCGAGTTATAAGCAAACAAAAAAAAAACTCCCGACTGTAGTCACACAGATGCAGTTTTTACAGATTTTCTGCTTTATGCAGCAGATCCTTTACGATTTTGCTGCACACATCTAACGCCGTCCACCAAAGAGGTAAAAAAAATTGAGCGTCGTAGGAAGCACACAGTAAGCGAAGTTTTTCACCCACATACTCAGATACAGCTATTCTCTATTTCGATTTTTCTAAGAGAACACATGCGTGTATGCCTTAAAGTTAACAATAACGATTTCTGTAAGTTTAGGTACTTGTTATCGCGGCCGAACCCACAACGTTCATAAAATGTCTTCGTTTCAAAAAATATTTTTCTTTACTAGAGCAATTGAACTTACCCGGTTATAGATTCCATAAAAACCCGTAAATGTGCATACACACACATATACATACCATCACGCGTATTTCCGTGAGGGGTTAGGCATAAACGATTGAGCGCCATTTGACACATTCATGACCTACATCCTTTGCTTCATCCCCAGTCGTACATCGTTTCATACATGCACGTCGGTTACGGGTGCTGCGAAATCTTCCCTCTCGTAAAGTTTAACTATTTTGTCATGGTATGTTCGCCTTGGCCGGCCCCGTTCACCCCTCCTTCCACATTCGTTTCATATATTTGTTTGGTCCTTTATCATTCTCTTCATGTGTCCAAACCATCTAATTTTAGCTTTCTCTATCCTTGTCGCTATGTCTTCTTTCAATACACATTCTTCTCTGACACATTCGTTCTTCGCTTTATCTTTCAAAAATACACCATGAATATTATTCTCAATTATCGCATTTCAACTGCATTTATTCTACTTTCATATCGCTTCTGCCATACCCAAGATTCATTGCCATACATACTGTAAAGTGTAGAAGCTTATAAATACAGAACTTCACAGTTCCTTAGCGGAGTTTTGCAAACAGCATTTTATTTCTTTGTCTATTCCACACACTTCCTGGGTTTCTGAACTCACAAAATGCGAGTTGTATCAACAAGCAAGTGGGTGCTATTAAAGAGTGCGGTGTTTTTCAAGATATATCGTAAACTTGCGGCTGCAGGAACGGCCAGACAAAACGTAAACAATCTCACTGGGAATGACGTAAGTTCTGCGAGAAGGGATGAGGATATCCTACTGATAACTCGGAAATAACATAGGAACTTGCTTGCAGCGAAATGTTGTTTGAAAGTGGGCAGCAGAAAGTATGGACGTACTCCTGTGTATAGTATTTTAATTACTATTTCTAATGTATTATGAAGGTATCTACCTTCCACAATAATGCATTAAAAATCCCGAGTTATTACAGTTATTACCCCATATGATTGCAATCGTGTAATGTAATCGTGTGGCAGTCTTGTCGTAATAGGCGTAAATTTTCAGCGAAGTTTGTTGCCCGTTCTTCTAGGAAATTGAAAATTGGTGTATGGAGAGCTATTGACACATACCGTGAACAGGCACCTGTCAGGCCGGCATGGCATTCGCAACCCCCGCTAAAACCGAATATCCATGGGCGTGTTTAGTCACCGTCTGGGTGCATCGGCGCCATATGTCGCGCTCTCAATAAAAAAAAACATAGGATGAACCTACAGTTTCAGTCCGATCGGGAGAACCGTTTAGGAAAATTGTCCGGCGAAGTTTCTTGCGAATTCTTCTAGGAAGGTTAAAATTAGAGTGTGGCGAGCTATTGACATACAAAATGAACCTAAAAAATTTCAGCCCGCTTGGCCGAACCGTTCAGGAGGAGTTGCGCCATGTATTAATTAAGATGAATAACTGATACATAGGCGAGCGGGGTAACCACGTCGTCTCCATAATTGAAATAGACGACTCCGGCAACGAAGACTACTTTGGCAAATCTTTATTACCTTAGGAAGGTTGCCTCAACAAGAATTTCCTGAACAAGATGATCAACCGGAACCCTCATAAAAACATAAAATTTAATTGTTAGTAAAAATTTCTAAAAATGTATTTGTTAAACATATTTTTTTGTTTTAATATCATATCTTTTAAATTATTTGACCTAGGGTGCTGCGGGTGGGCTCAAATTATCACAAATTAAATGGCCTTTAAAACTTGTATTGACCACTAACGCAAAAAAGGCATAGTTTATAAGTTATATTGCAAAAACTGAAAAGAGACTGGAAATTATGCATTTTTTGACGTATTATTCAGCTAGCACAACTTTTGTTTGCTTGCAAAACACAGTTTCACATCTCCCTAAAATCTCCAAATAACATACCAAAAATGCAACTTTGCATCGCGTTTTGCGTTTTTAATGTAAAATATGACTGACCTAATTATCGTATAATTTGATATCTACTTAATTGATGATTAAAATTTTTTTACAAGGAATATTAACGTTTCATAGATTTATTCATTTTGATTTTGCGTATTGATTATTACGCTTAAATTATTTCTAATTAAGCTCTCAAAACTGTATTCTATAAGACTACAAGCCGTATCTAACAGGTTTAAAAAAAACATTTAATCCTTCTTCGATGACGTCGTGGGTTTTTTTTCTATTTTTTTTAATGGATGTTTGGATGCCTCGGCTCTTCCACTCCCAACCCTCTGCTCCTTCGCCCCCTCTCGCCCAATACCCCCTTCGTCACCATCCGTTATTGCAGCGCCCCTGGCGGTTTAAAACCATAATACCTATGTACGAACAACCTCTGATGAATCACGCATTCTTTAAAAAGCTGTATCTAAGTCTTCAAATGGTTCTTGAGATAAATGGTAGCATTAGTTAATGTTTATTGCAACGCCCCCTGGCGATTTAACACCTATGTACGAATAATCGCAGATGAAACACTAATCATTTTTAGAAAACCGTACCTGAATCGGTCAAACAATTTTGGAGATAAATAACAAATACTCTTTAATGATTATTACTGCAGCGCCCCCTGGCGAGTTAACTCCATAACACCTATGTACGAACGATCGCTGTTTAATCACAATAATCACAAACCTGTACAGAAAACCTTAACTAAATAGGTTAAACCTTTTTGGGGATAAAGGATAAAATTCTGATCATTAAATGATTAGATTGTTAAGATCAACCACAAACAAATTGTACTTTTCTGCATTGTGAAAGGTTTACCTCCATTGTAACATGACCTTAGACATGGCTCTGGTTGAGCCATTACATGCGAGCAAAGCTGCGGGCACACACATCTAGTAAATAATAAACAATGAGAATTGTCTGCCACACCAATTACTCCACTCCAATTAAAAAACATCCACAGATTCCTCAACCACGCGCGGAACACTGCGGTCGTACGTCGAGTAGCATTGGACGGACGAGTACTTGTCTGCAAATTGGAACTGTGATCATAAAATTGTTTTCGTGATCTACATTCTCCGTAAAGCAATCGACCAAACCAACAACGCCAACCTGCCACCGACCAAACCAACAACGCCAACCTGCCCTGCCACCGACCACCTATATTACGTTCGACAGTCTCTAATCATTAGCGATTATCGCCTAACACACGGACCATGTCCACCCGACGGGATCTATGAGACGACGTGCGAGGATCTAGCGTGAATCTAATTTGATGAGTGGATGGCGCAGTCATTGACTGATTCAGTGCTGCCATTCTGCATTATTACATTGTTGCATTGGATCATTGTTGCTTACTCTACCGATTGATTGATAAATGCCACCTCTGACTATTCCATTTAGACCTCTTCGTTGTTTGTATGACGTTTTATACAGATGTCGTAGAAAGGCCTGGAAATGTGTTTGAACAACTAAAAGTAAAATACGTTCGCCTCGATATAATTTTTAAAGTCATTGCAGTTTCATCGTTGTCACCGCTCAAATCAAATAAATAAATATATTTTGGTCACAGCCACCCATGTTGGCTGTCTGTAAAAAAGTTGTATTTAATGTGTTTCCTGCGTATATAAATTTCATTTCAGGAAGATCACAATTAAATGAGAAGACGGCAAAATCGCAGATAGATCTGATCCATGGGGCGTGCGTGGGTGGCTCAGTAAGACCTTTATCGCATCAATTTTATTGGTCAATACAATTCCATGCATTCTAATGAAGGTTTAACCCCTCGGTATGTGCCGTGTCACGTGTCTTCGAGACAGGACAGGACGCTTTTGGCGGGAATTTGCGTGACCAATGCAATTAGTTTTGGTCCTTCGAGCAGTCGGATCGCTTGGTATGAACCTCTCTGAACCACTGTAATTTGAACTCTGTAATGCTTCTCAAGAGGCTTAATTTTGATTGTGTTTGTAAAACAGATATGGTGTGTAAGAACATTTTCAGAATGACATATCTGAAGAGGCGAACGCATCGGAAACTTGTTCTTATATAAGTGGAGTAATGGTTAAATTTTCAGTGATAATTAATGTAAGGAATTTAGAACAGGCATGTTTGCGACATTTTGCTCTGATTGTACTTATTGTGATTAGAGTGTTATTTATTATGAAACGTCGTCGTTTGTGAAGACTTTGATTGGTGATGGACCGTTGAGAATCCGAGCTCGCGTGGAATATATTTAGGAGTGTGAAATTGTGGTCTAGGAATTTATTTCTGGTCATTAGTTCGAACCTTTGGAACGAATTGATTGGGGTGACGTTCATTAATGTTCTTAGCTTCTAATGGTAGGAAGAATTCCTAAGGAGCAAAAGGGCTAACAAAACGTTTGTGTTTATAAGAGAAATTGTCTGTGAAATTAGACTGTTGATTTCCTGCTGTGTATGAGAGAAAGTGTTTTGATCATGTGTTTATCCCGGCTTACGGAAACGTTCCTATATAGGCTTGTGGAAATACTAATTCCTCGTTGAAGATTCTTGAGAACAATTACAGTTCTAGTGCATAATCGCAATCGCAATCCTACAACCTAGCCTTGTCGGGTTCTCGGATTCGAAAACAGCAATGACATAAGAAAAGAATATATAATGCATAGACACATGTATTGTTTATTTTATATATATTTTGTACAACATTTGTTAACTTAATTCAAACCACGAAAAATTACAATTTTTTCCTCGATACCCAATATGTATTTACTGTTTATTGTCAAGTAACTTATACGAAAGTCATTTAAATCAAATGGAATTATGTTTTAAATAAAATTAAACATTGTGTACTGTTTTCTTACTTGAATGCTGCTTCTTAAACCGAGCAATCCTCAAGTTAAGTTGGCTAGGTTATACGGTTTACGGAAATAGCTTCTATCAGGTTCTCTCGTTTCTATAAAGACAATAATGAAAGAAAGGGATAGTTTTTTCTGGCTACACCAGTAGCCGCCACCTGTCAGACAAAAACTTTGGAATAATTTATGCCCTTTCGATAATAAATGGCGGTACCATTTCGATATATTTGAAATTTCTAATCGTAAATCTACTCTTGTACAAATAAAAAAAGATCACAGACTTTAACAAATGATAAAAGGTTTTATTAAGAAATTAAACCAAAAAGTATATTATATACTTCAGCGAGCGTCATAGAAACTTGGATTTGACTTATCTTTTTTGACACACGGGCGGCTGATTAGGTATTACCTAATACGAAAGTCGCCAGTTTGCGATGGTAACCAGTCACCTCTGTGCCAGTGCGTCGGTCGCTCTTAGAGAGCGATTATCGCTGTCAATGTATTTTTTTATGAACTTAACATATGAAATCGCGATATCGCCACTGGAGATCAGAAATTATTGGCAACTGAATGCCCCGCCCCATTAAGGATAGTGCTACTCTGTAGCACTACTATACTGAAAGTTAGTGCTGAGTGCTAGAGACACAAATGGCACTTTGCAATGTTCATCGTCCTAATTATAACGTGATAACACGGCGACCACTTTTGACACTCTCCGGGGTGAATTCCACCATTTGTATTAAATTCTTTCATATTGTTTGGTGTTTAATCAGTGTTTGTTTAATTTACATTTAGTTCTATTCTGCTTTATACATAATTTACTCATCAATCAATCAATATTATTTACTTACCTACGCATGTAATTTCAACATAATATATTAATTACCTATTCTAAACCTGTTTTGACCAAATTATGTTTAAATAAATTTATTCCACGCTATTTTAATTTTGTAATGAGTACTCTAAATTTTCGCTGTCATCCATTCACCAGCACTTTGTTTTCCTTAGCAGTTGTCCAAGTTTGCCACTCATTAAGATCATCAGATCCCACAGAAATCTTAATGCCATCCAGACGTGAGGGATGACGGAGGGAGACGGTATCTGAAGATGGTACACTGATAAGGGAATATTCTATTACCGAATCCCTCAGAATTGACCCATTCAATTACAAGTCGGCAAAGTCAATTAGAATCGCTTACGAACCTTCGATAAAGATCAGCTTCTTCGGGTTGTCCCAAAGACTGTTCTGTCACGTCACGTATTGAACAAAGATTCCAATTATATAGTTTCGACAAATTCATAGTAAATATTGCCTCTAACTATATCCGTGGCTTGTAAACGAAGAAAATTTATGAATGAAGTTAACGTTTTCACACAAGTAAATGTAGAAAATGTATCTAGGATTGTTCTGTTTCTTTACCAGTTTTTATAACATTTCTACACGTTGGTTTTAAAGAAATAAAATCACCAGTATTTAGGATTTTTTTCGGACTGTTGTGATTCAAATTTCAATACAAAATATTTTAATAGTATAGTATGTACTATTAAAATACTATACTATAGTATTCAACACCAGTATTTAGAATTTTTTTTGGTTTGTTCTGTTGCTTTACTAGTGTTTACGACTTTTCTGTAGGATTATTTTTATCTTTGTATCAGTCTTCGTATATTCGTTTAAAATAAACTTAATGATATTAAAATATAATAATTTATGAACAAAATAATTTAAATCACCTCTGTTTCATATATTTATTAATTTTACAAAGTTTTTTTACTTTTGTCGAATTCATTTCATTTTGTAAAATGTATTTGTAAAATATTTTTTTTTAAATATAGATTTCTCTGCTTACCAGTAGGCGGACTAATTGCCGCAAGCAATTCTTCCAGTCAATCTTTATACACTACAACACATTCGTATTGTTAGTGTATAGGTGTCCGCACGGTGTTTTCCTTCACCGGGGTGCATTGTAATTTTGCACACGAATTTAACCCGAGATTTTAAAATCCGGAAAAATTGTGCGCATACCAGGTATCGAACCCACGACCTCTCAGGTAATAGGCGTGCGCTCACCAACTAGGCTACACCGCGACCAGACTTTTTAAATATTACTATCATAACATAATAGGAAGCCCTCATCATCTGCAAATGTAATTTGATATTGTTACAAATATCCGTAATATGCAACGTACACAAGACTAGAATAGGTGATTTATGTAGTACATAAAGTGGGCAAACAAGGGCGCGTACGTGGCGCCACCGAGACGGCGCGGCGTGGGGGTAGGCAGAGGAAACACATTATTGACGTCCTCTGTCGCCATCAACCCTGCTATGCCGACTCGCTATCTATAGGGAGGCTGCGTTGATATGTACAGCAGCATACTGATTATACATATATATGTATAATATCATATATGTATCATGTGGGTGCTGTCATTGATTTTTTCATAGAAATATAAACTTGAAAACCATGGAATTCTTATGTGCGATGTCAGTCAAAGTGATGAAAGTAAATTTCAATTATTTAAAGTAAGTAAGCTAATGATGTGACAGTGTTGGTAACCTTATTGAACTTTAATGCATTTTCTAGTTCTACGTACTAATTGCATTATATTATTTTATTTTCAATCTTAAATTTTATGTCTAATGTAATTTTTGTTTGTTTTGAAATTTTTAATTTGCTGTTTTCTTTTAAATTTAAATTGCCAGCTAATAGCAAATTTGATTTAGTGGAAAAATGATTATTTTACCTTTTATGTAAAAAAAAATATATTCCTACATATTTACATGTGTGCAAAATATTTTATTTTTAGTTAGATTTTCTTGTTGTGTCAGTTTCGTGTGTCCGATTGGTCGGGCGGGCAAGAGCACGCCTCTCAAGCGGGAGGTGCGGGCTCGATACCCACTGGGACCACAATATTTGTAACTTTAGAATTTGTGCTAAATGGCCGCTGAGACTCCGGTGAAGGAAACATCGTAAGGAATCCCACTTCCAAGCCGGTTGATCACCGTGGAAGTGTATGACTAAAATTATCTCATATCATGTAAATGAGAGCGGCCTATACGCAGCAGTGGGGCGAATGAAATGGCTGCAAAAGAATTTTCTTGAATTTTTTTGGAAGCTAACATGGATGGCTAAAACCCATCCCACTGCTGCGATGTTATCCTATTTTTTAGTTAGGTTGTATAGTAGATAATGTTATGTTATGGTAAAAGAGAGAGAGAGAAAGAGAAAGAGAGGGGGGGGGGGGGTACCAGTCGAGATGCAACTTGCATTTTGCACATTTTGTAATGCAAATTAGTATAGCACCTGCCTTCAGCGATACTCGCCCGACTACGAGCATTACAAAGCATAGAGAAATATTGTCATACGAAATGCGATTTTTATTTAATATTATTAAAAAGTTAAGCCAAATGAATATAAATTTTGATAATTGCTAAAACGGATTAAGAACTTTTATTATTTCTACTAAAGATGTTGAAAGGCGAGTGATCAAAAGCAATATCGTAAATGGGGCAGCGTAATAATAATACCCTGAAAAGTCGGGCGATCAGTTCCACTGCACTTATGTATGTCCCTTCATTTATGTATTACAGAAGCGACATGAAAGTAGAATAAATCAGCAGTTGTAATCTTGCCATTGAGAAAAATAAGAATATAATATCTTGGGAAAATTTTCTTTAGTGAGTTGAGTTCAGTGAGAAAAATTTACATAAGTAAGAGTAAAATGTGGATTGCGAGAAGATATAGCGACAAGGTTAGAGAAATGTATGCTTTTAGATACTTTGGACACTATAAATAATGGCGTAGTGTCTCTCATATTGCATAATGTATCTACGGAAACATTTTAGTGGCTTCACTCTTGACGTGAATTCGATGAACGTCTTTTACTTCGCTTCGTATGGGCTAGTACCTACTGCCGATTATCACATAAAAATCGCGATCGAATTTGATGTATTTGGAGAGCTTAATCCGTAACAAGTTTTAAAATTACGAAAAATCTGTCTAAAATCATTAAATGCCCATAATTCCTAATCTACTACTCGGTTCTATATGAAATTTTTTTAGTTTCGAAAAAAAATTTTTTTTCTGAACTGGCCTTTAGATTTTGTTTTAAATCGGTTCAGTAAGGAATAACGAACAACGGAATGAGTTTTGAGAGGTAATATCTCGGAAAGTGCTGATCCACGACTACGCCTTCCCTGAACAAAAGATAGGTCTCAACGAAATAATAATAAAAAAAAATTGTTGCCTCAAAAGTTTTCAACTTACGAAACAGATCCTTATATCCCTTTAAAGGGCCTATAGGCACCTACGAAACAATTTGTACTCGAGCAGTCTGGCATTAGAATTGATGACGTCACCGCTCTTGCAAATTTTCAGTGAGAAATGAGCGTCGCGTGCTCGGCGCGAGTGGATTAGAGTTTGCGCTTTATTTTTACGTAAAAAACCACATCTATAATAAATATAACACCATTGGTACGTCAAGATGTCGAAACCGAAAATCAATAATCGAAAGCCGTTCGGCGTTCGAAGGCCAATTCATATTTCCAAGTGAGCCTCAAATGCAGAAAGATGTCGCGTCTATGGACTCAAGAAGAAGAAAGAACGGGAAAGTGACACCAGCTCGAACCAGCTTGACGGAAAAGTCAACTGACTGACTCGAAAATCGCCAACTTCGACTCCTCAAACTACCGCTTCGCCCGCATCTCTTTATAGAATGACTCGAATGTGACTTCAGCGGACGTGGAAAATCCTGAGGAACCAGAAAATGCTTTCACAAAAATATTTAGGTAGGTAGGTGGATTTGTAATCGTGTCGTACGTAAGACAGAGTGATTTGTAACGAGCTTGCCGGCAGGCGGCGCTGCGGCGGGCATCTAATAGACATAGGCAGTAGGGCTGGACTTAAATACAGCGTTGAATCTAGTGGAATTTTCACGAGATTCAGCATAGGCTGCGTTATGCCCTTTTTTCTCTTCTATTATTGTTGTGTTTTCCTTTGTAATTTACTAATATTGTGTAGAAGTGAAAAATAAATATTTCTTTCTTTCTTTCTTTCTTTCTACCACCGAATCCACGAAAAAAGTAACTTTGGTTAGTAGAACCCACTGATTTTTTTATTTTACATTCGTTCTCCATACTTTATATTGCTCGTAGTCGGCCGGCGTATCTCTGTTCTTTCAGGCAATGCTGAAATTCAGATGCAAATGACTGGTAGCTTACAGCAGACGTTTTGCGTTTCAATACCTTGATAATGTTCAAGCCTTTTCAGAGGATGCCATTTTAAATCAGGTAAAATTAAACAGATATTTTAAAACATTATATGTACTTGTTTTTATGGAAAGTGCAGCTTACGCTTGCGGTGTCTAACACAATTACCGATGCCTATGGGCATTTCGTTTACTGGGAGGAGGTCTACGTAAAACTGTAGGACTTTATTAATACCACCACATATGCGGATAGGAAAAACATTTCGTGTTTTCCACCTAGTTCATTGTAGCCGGCTCGATTAGGGTGTAACGCTGAAAGGACACCTACCTAATTCTCCAAAGTGTATTATGCTGACATCACTGGTGTATGCTTACGGGCGGAAAATAATGGATAATACTCCCTAACTACGTATTTATTTATGGAAACTTACATGGATAGCTACATCACGACCACTGCAGCAATTTTTAGTTCCAGTGTTGTCAGGCTAATACACCTTAGTGAATTAAGTAGTTGCCATATTAAAGCTTCCCCATAGTCACGCCTACATTGGTATTGAATTCCTTACATTTTTCAAAACGCGTCACTTTTGGATTGACCTAAGTTTTCGATTATTAAACACATCATACCCGAAGTTCCACCTACAGCAATGTAGTACAAAGCTTTGGTACCGTTGCCAATAAAAGCTCTATGAAATGAAAGCCCGGCAACTTAGCAGTCAAAGCCCGAAAGCTGCAACACATTTGCATCTGATGAAACCCCAAAGTAGAACGCTCAGCACCAACATGCAACTGACTTAAATCTGCATAACCAACCGAGCGACCTCGTGTACTGCGGAAGAATAAATCGTGCATACCAGTGCATTGCGGCGGGTGTTTCATCGACTACTCAACGGTGAATACTGTGATGAGCTGTTCGAAATAATGTTCCGACCACCTCACCATGTCACCATAGGTACACGCGTAGCCGACAGGGAATGTATAGCATTACCGTAGAGCTGCTTAAAGTGTGGTCAAAGCTCTCCAGCATTTCTTACATGTTGCACACTGCCAAATTCTAGAATGCCGTTCCTCTCAGTGTTATTTACTTACTGGGGCGACACGAACGCTGAATCCCTCGTACATGTGAGAAGCGATGTCCTATAGCTACATGCAGCAATATTTACACAGCAACAAGCGTCAGGGTTGGCAGTCAACGCGTTAGGCACAAGCAAAGAAAGTAGGCACGTATGATTTGCGAATGTGTTCGCAAATCACACGTAGGTACCTACCTTGTTCCGCTCCGAGCGCGCGCGAGTCGCAAACTTAGTCACATTGCTGCTAATATAGAGACAGATTCACTGCTATATAGCAGAGAGTGTTTTGTTTTTATGAATACGAGTTTCATATTATGTAAATATTCTTATACTTTTCTGCTTAGCAGAAGGCGGAATTATTGCCGGAGGACTCTTCCAGTCAACCTTTATACAATACAATACACTCATATTGTTGGTGTATAGGTTTCCTCACGGTGTTTTTCTTCACCTTAATAAGGTACGAGGGTAGTTACCTAGGTACTATTATAAATACCAGCTTCTATTCAGCTAAATCTGGAACAACATCGACTAAGTATTTATATGTGAATAAGAGAGTTAGTACCTATACCTACATAAATAAATAAATATAGACTTTTCTGCTTAGCATAAGGCGGACTTATTGCCGGAGGCAATCTCTTCCAGTCAACCGTTATACACAGCAACACATTCGTATTGTTAGTGTTAGGTTTCCTCACGGTGTTGGTAAAGTCAGTAAAATTTTGTTTTTGACCGAGGTCAGTAAAAGTAAGTTTTTTCTCCAAAATGGTCAGTTAAGTCAGTATTTTGAGGATCAGGGGCCACGTTTCCACAAAAGTGGTGTGGCTCCTGTAAGTTGAGGTGTCAATAATGTTAATATTTCATAAAAAAAAAATTGGCGAGCGAAGCATTTAGTGATATAATTGTATTTATAATATTTAACTTTCAAAGGCACCGCCCTGATGATTTTGGCTTACTTTCCCAAATTTTTCAGAAAAAATTTCGGTTGCCTGTCATTACATCTGAATAGTTTGCTTCCCAAATTTTTCATGAAATATTTCATGAAAAATTTGGGGCTCGCTTTCCTCGCCCAATGATGTGATTTATCTTGGTAGTTTGCTTCCTTCCACAGGCACCGCCCTGATGATTTTGACTTACTTCTTCCTTATACTTCAAAATTTAGGGCCTCGTTTCTCTCGCCCAGTGGTGTGATTAAATTCAATAGTTTGCTTTCTTCCAAAGGCACCACGCTCATGATTTTGGCTTGTCCTAAATATTTAGTAGAAATTCTCAGGCTCGCTTCGTTCGCCCAATGAAATCTTATTGTCTCTGTTCCGAACCTTCTCTGTTGTCTCCTTCCAAGCTGAAAAACAAAACAATTTTTCTTATTCACAAACATTCTTCATCAAACGAGTATTACCAACATATATATTTCGGTGAGAAACTGACAGATCAAGGGTATGCTAGATTTATTCAGTAAACGGTCAGTATTTTAGAGGAGTTCAGTCAGTAAAATTAGTATTTTTGCCATAGAATCAGTTTCCACCCCTGGTCTACCTATGAACGCCTTCGTTTTAAAGTAACTTTTGTGTAGTTCATATTTGTTAAAAAAAAAATATTTTCAATCTACATGTGGTGACATACCACAATTTTCTATTTACTAGAACAACTGTCGAGTAACTTCGCTGCAAATGTTTCCTAAACGGATCGCGCTGAAATTTTACAGGTAATTTTTTGTCTATAGCTCGTCTCGTACCAATTTTCAACTTTCTAGAAAAATTTGCAAGAAACTTTTCTGGAAATTTTTGACATATGTTTAGCGGAACTGACCGAGCATCGTGAAACCTGTTACGACAAGACTAGTTTAAATCTACTATGTAAATATTGTATGCTCAGTGAAGATTGAACCTGGACCTCACCTTGCTCGGCTAATCTGACTATCGTTGTTCTTATTACGCTGTAAAAAATCCAAATACGCTATGTGCTGGAAATACACTTCACCGATGAAAACAGCTCTGCCCAAAAAAAATTACTTTTTGCGACATGTACGCTGGTGCCCAACCCCCGCAGTTCATTTTGTGTGCATATGAAATATTTTCAAGTTAACCCTGCAGTAGTCGCGCTCTAAAAAGTAACATTAGTGGTCGCGTGCATTAGTTCTTAGTTCTTTATTCAGCATTCTTATGGTAGTACACTACACTTGAATTTGTCAAAATATTACATTTTACA
>WYDE02253971.1:0-13883 GCA_009867175.2 Adela reaumurella
CTCATTATTCTCATTTGATAACCCGCATCCATTTCTTCCGGTTTAATTATAGAGTATGTTCAATGAGCTTTTAAGCTTTTTATTTAATCTTGAATGATTTTATTATATTTGTTAACTTTAATAGGTAATTATTATTTATTATACACACATAGATACTTATACCATCACGCCTCTTGACCGGAAGGGTAGGCAGAGATAATGGAGCACCACGTTCATATTATTTATTATATTTTTTTATAAATACAACACGGTTTGTACATTGTTTGAAACTTTAGGTAGGTTGCTGACAATGAACAAACAGTAAAAACAATTATTTATTTTCACCTTGAATACTTTGATGTAGAGACTGGTCTAGGTTTGTTTAGTCACGCATGTGGAAGTGCGTGAATTATGTAATTGTTATCTAGATACGAATTTCAAATGACTGCTCCCCTCCCTCGACACTTTTTATTTCGACGCACCCCTCCCACGGGTCGTATTAATAAAAACTACCTAAACAAATAGCAAAGTCCTCCTCGCACGCACACACGCACGCGCACACCTACCTCGTACCGCGTGCGTACTGTATACCTACACGTTCATCTCGCCGTCGACACGTGCTAGTGTGTGTCAGTGGCGGTATTTTTTTTCAAACGCCTAATATTTTTTGATGCGTCGCGTGACGCACACGCGCGCACGGCGCACACACACACGCGCGCGCCGCGCGCACACAGCGCACGGCCGCAAGTAATGAGCGGGGCGGTGCGGGGCGCGGGCGGGCACGCGGGCGGGGAGTCGCGCGACCGACGTTAGTACATCGCTCAGTAGGAGAGTCGGCCGCTCCACTCTGCCGCCGTCGATTTTAACTTTTGTATTCTTCGTTTATTTTTTTCTATTCCTTTAATTTGTTTCGCAGGCCGCTCGCACGGATCTGCGGCGTCAAACTCGCTGAAATTCGGACTACGTAAAGTTGTAAACTGGCAACTATTTTGACAGTGTCACGTGCGAAGATTTTCAGCCAGCGGCGAGTTTTCAGTGGTTTTTGTGTTGTGGTTTATCTCGCGTTCGGTGTCGCATCGCGTTCGCACGAGATCACCTGTCGGATAGTGCGATAGTGTCAGATTGCTTATCTCGTCAAATATTTCAAATTGTCGTGAGAACCGACGTGAGACGATCGGTCACGGTGCAGCTCGAAAGCATCGTGTTCGTGCGCTTCGAGGAACAGCAGAGTGAGTTAATTTTGAGTGAGCTAATTTAAATACAAAACCGACATAACCTAAATTTGAATCTGCGCGCATGTGGAGGTCACTCGCGGAGCATGCGCAGTGAGCCGGGTCCAAAATTATTAATAAGTGACGCATAATTTCATAAACAAAAGTAAAGTTTGCTGCGACTCAGTGGCTCTGTGGTGTGAAGTCTCGTGTTGGTGCTGTACAGTGAAGAGTGTTCCTACCCTCAGTGTTTTGTGCTCTACCAAACTCGGAAGATTAAAAGGATTTACCAGCTTTTGGAGTTTCCCGCTTTTCCAAGTTTGTTTATATTGCTGACCCGCGAAATTATTTTAACAAGGTGAGTTTAACTTATAGAAGATAGGAGGAGGAGGATAGGATAACTTATAGGAGCCAGATAGAAGATAATATTATCTCCTATCTGGCTCCTTAATCCACTACCTACCCAGATTGATTAAATCCATTGAAATTGGATACTAATTAGATTCTAACTTGAAAGCTTATGTTAATAGAAATAGTGTTGAATGGCTTTTTATGAAAGAAACTTATTTCAAAATAAATTATTAACATATTTATAAATGGATTTAGATATTATGATATATTATATCATAGATAGAGCAAAAATACATGATATAGCTATTTATACAATACAAAACATATTATGGAAAAAGCATACTCAACATAATGATGGCTACACTAAAGTTAAAGGTACCTAGTTGGAATACTTTAATTTTAGCCATTTTATTCGCCCCGCTGCTATTTACAGGCCTCTCTAATTTTACATGATACGAGAGGATTTTAGTGATACCCTTGGACGGTGACCAACCGGTTTGGGAGTGGATATCCTCACGTTATTTTCCTTCACCGGATTGTCAGCGGCCATTTAGCACAAATTCTAAAGATAAATTTAAATATTGTGCACCCAGTGGGTATCGAACCCGTACCTCCAACTTGAGAACTCCAACTCTTTATAATAAACAAATTTTAGAATACCTAGCCATAAAACTATACACCTACCTACCTGCAACGAGTACAGTCAGGTGTGGCTTATTTTTCACACTTTAGGAAATTTCATGTTGTGCTAACTGATTTGAGGGGTCATTAATATTCGTGTGTGTTCTTCCAAGCGCGACCCCCAAGTTTAAAGTTTTTTGTGTTGTCTAACCTGTTTCTTTGAATTTTTATTTCTTCGCGTCTAGCATTACGTCATCTCGGTCGTGCGCGTGCCGCGGCCACGTTACTCGTCTCGCTCTCTCATCTTTTATTTTGCTCATTCCTCGGACGAAGTGTTTTAGGATTTCGACTCTCGCCCGTTCATTTCGGTTTCGGGCGTTTTATTTTATTCCCTGTTCTTGTAGATGTGTATTAAATGAATTTCTTTAAGCACCATTCTACGTACCTATAGTTAAGTTGTCTGTGCACTGCCGACGATACCGGGCCGGCGGCGTTTTTACACGACAAGAATTCGAGAGAAATCGAGGAGGAACTTAAAATTCCCTCTTTTTTACGACTCCGGCGTGTTCTATAGATTTATGAATGTAGTTACTACAGGGCTGTGACCGGCGTCCTCTCACTCGATCCAGTGAGTGAGAGGTGCGAGCGGGAAGCACATACATTTTACACAGAATTCACTATCTGTGTCACTGTCACTTCTCACTCGCCTGGGCGACTTTCAGTAGGCCGGTAGACCCTATGATTGTCTCCCCAGGATATTTTTAGAAAGTAAAAACTATAAAATAATAAAAAAATTCTACAATAATTTGTATAACATTATTATGTAGGTACCTAGTACTATCACGACTTGAACTTTTCTTCAGTACATGTTTCCAACAAAACACAGTGTATAGTACACGAAAAGTTGTACATAGGTACCTATTCAATAAAAAATACTCCTACGTCTTACCCGGATCAACGTTTATTGAAATTTACAGACCTGCGTAGGTAACTGTAGCATCACTTAAGATTCATGGCCGCTGAATCGACTGCTAGCTGACTCAAGGCCGGCCATCTGGGAGTCACGATCTGCAAACATAATCGTGTTCTTCAATCAGATTCCTAAATGTTATGTAGAATACCTGCGTTCCTTAATTAGGAATGAATTTTTGGGCTTCATAAAGGATAACATTTTCAAGAATGTTGTTACCGCTACATTTCGCTATAATTTCCTTGTTATTTTTTTGGAGAAGACAGAATTGTCTTAGAGTTCTTAAGAAAATACGACCTAATAATTAAATTAGACTTTCACGGGAATAAACAACGTCTTGTCAACGTCCTCTCAGCTCAACAACGTTTAACGACATGGTTCAAATAGATCTTCTGTTGTTTCCTCTCTCTCTTTCCATTCAAAATGCACTGAGTGACTACGTTTTCTATCTCCGTCGCCCGTCACGTCGTCGTCTCCGAAGCAGAAAGGGCCACCACAGGATGTCTGCCTGCGTCACGTCTCAGGAACACGACAATCGTGATGAGGTGAGCCACATGATGAAGCACGTCTCTGTAATATGTAATGTAATACTACATAATAATAATACAATATACATTATGTCTTAATAATTCATAAAACCTGACATTTGTTGAAATCGACAAAATATCAATTGTAATCAATTCGTTGTAGATTCAGGTCGGGCTGACCATCCATCTTACCAGGGCTCACCGTCCGAATACCACTCCTTCAGTAGCGCCTTGACAGGCTTTTCCAGTACTATAAAAAGCAGACTCGCCCTATTTCGCGAAGAATCTTGGAACAATAAAAGTAAATATTAGTGGTGCCATATGCATGGACATGGCACCACCTATATAACTCACCAAGGTGTTTATGCTGACATCACTGTTACCAGAAGAGCTGCTTCATTAGGTGAGATGTAGCTATCCGTGTCAGTTTCCATAAAAAAAATATTCACTTCCTTGGACGAATTCCTAAGGATGCTCGTATAGCCCTCGCAATCCACCTAAGCTATATCGTGCTTAGCTCACTGTTCAGCATCTATAACCTTCAATATTGAAAAAATCGGTTGTTTTGGATCCCTTTATGGATCTGCTATATTTGGAAAAAAGCTGCTTAAGGGTTTCAGATCCCTCAGGTATCCCAATATCCCAACTGAAGTATTATACGCTCGCTAGCACATGCGACGCGTAAGGAATGCGGTAAGCTTAATTCAGTGAAGCAACGCTACCCCCGCGAGGTAGGATGTGGGTGGGAAGCGTGCCTCCCCCTTTACTCTTTACAGGGGTCCGAATACTGGCGACTAACCATAGATTACTAATACTAACGACGGCTTAGTGAATTAAAAATATTCTGTCCTACAAGAATTGAAACTTACACCTCCGTCTCCGTTTCGTTAACCGGATTTATCGGAAGCACCATCGCCCTTCTCCTCCCACCTCACCTCTAAGAAGATGAAGTCTACGCTGCCTTTTCAAGTTTCCATGTGGCACTGACACCGATCTGTGGGCGGACTACAGCACTATGCACCGACTGAATTAATATAAAAAAATAAAATCTGATTATATTATCTATGTAGTTAGCTGCAGTGCAGTGAAGATTGAGTTTCGTTCACTGTACGTTTTTACAATAAATCGTGCATTAGTGTTGGCCATGGTGGCAAAGCGACCTGGTCGATAGGTATTTTAAGGCGCGGAGCTAACATCGTGGTGGCAAAGCGACACAGGCCATCTTAAGGGCCTGAGGATTCCTTGACCGGAGATGCCAGCCACAAGCTTCTTTCAGTAATTTCTAAACTTTGCAACGTCATGCTGTCCGATTAGAAATTTTCAAGTGTACCCACTTAGTCGCCAAGCTAGCTTGCAGCGCTTGTAAGAGATCAGGCTTCTTCAGATCTGCAACCAAGACAATAAAAATCTCTCTTACAAAATAATTATAAAAAGTAGGTACTTAGATTTAAAAAAAACTCAGTGTAAACACATTCAACTCAGTGTAAAGCGATTTGTAAAACGTAATTTACTTGGACTATGGAATACTGGCCTGAGACTCTGATACTCTCACATCTCATCTAGCTACGCTCTCCACGGAATTAAATAATCTTGACTTTCAGGTGAATAGCTCACAATGTGAACTTTGTTTTTGTTCAGCTTTCGATCAAAGTAAGTATACTACATCGCATGGATAGAATATTTCGGAACATTGGCATCATGAATCGTGACCGAACGGTCTCCCAAATATTAATGTGGAAGCCGGTTCTCGCATATTAGAAGTAAAATTACAAAACTTTCAAAATCTCTTTTGTAGTCTTACACATGGCAATTCCCATGCATTGCTTTGGCACACTCGCACCCACACACGTAGTCTTGCCTGGGAAACAAGCACGTTTGAAATTACCTGTTTGTCGCCTGTTTTATAAAAACCTTTAAAAAATCGAGTAAAAAACTGGGATGCAAAAATTCAGCAGGTACATATGTGTCTAACTAAGAGACACAGCAGCAAGTAAGTATCGCGAATTTGCAATCCAAGAGGGAGTGCGGCCAGGTCAGATGCGCACGTTACCTTCGACTCGTGCTTTTGGTATGAGTGAACTATGTTTACGAAATTGTATATCCAAATTGTCAGACAGAAGCGCATGCTCCTATGCAGCCAATTGCACCTCGGGGGCCATACCAGCTCGGAGGTGGACAAGAATTGTTCTGAGAAGCTTAGTTACACGTGATCTGAATATGTGGGGATTATAGGCGAGGGGAAAGGCGTTCATTATGAATGTTCCAAAATTAATATTTCCAAACAGTATCTACCTACATCATCCATTTAAAATTAGGTTTATACTTGAACACTTACTAATTTACATACCTGTCGAGGTTGTTTACGATTTTATTAAACTCAATCTCTTCCTGACCACACACATTTATACATTGATTAGGTACATACATAGGTACATTAAAACATAATACAATGCACAATGAATGAATGCAATCAACATTATATGCATCTTGAATCGAATGTACTTACGAGTATTGTATGAAATACGTACACTAGGTACGAAGGCTTTGTGTAATTCGCCTGCCTACCACATTTTCGCTTAAGAATCGGCTTTGGCGAGGGAGATGCAGGCAGACCCCGCATAATCCTCTCTCATAGGGAACTAAATTTCAAAGGGTGGTCGCTGTAAGTAAGAAGCCGCATTGCATATGGAGAGCCGCTTACGTATTCTATGTGCTTTACTGTTCATAAAAAATCAGTACTTATTTAAGGTTCGACGTGCGTAGGTACTTAACTTTTTAAACCGAATAATACAATTTTAGAAACTTTGTGCGTTTTTAAATTGAACTAGTCACTCGTGCCTATATGTTTTGATAGAATTGCGTATCTAATTAATTATCATAAAAGTGAACCAATCAATGCCAGAAATGATTCAATCGACTTACTCTATCTTTATTCCCTCGAAGATACGCGTATAATATACTATGTACCTATGCATGCAGACCCTATAAAAATGTGTATGAAACTTCTCCTTTAAACAATAATAGTTATACAAATTTTCAGCTATGGAACTTAAATTGAGCCGATGAGGTATTTCTTTAACATAACCGGTCTGGGGAGATTCTTCCCGTTTCTGTCATGGCTGGCGGCACACACGGAGCGGGGTGGCAGCGCGCGGCGCGGCGGTTGAGGCAAAAACCGGCTTCGCTTCCCGCCAAATGTCAGACAGTGCTGTGCCATGTTGTGAAAATAGCTTTAAATGCTACTATTCTGTGATTTTACATAGTAGATCTCCACATTGTCACACATTTGGTCTTTAATGTTTTCTTTCGACACACAGGTGGATTGAATTAATTATTTTAATCTAACGGTAATTAATATTAAGTGGTTGTCCAAATAAATATATTATTGAATATATTATACACAAGGTGTTAATTTGGTTAAGGTTGATTAACTTAACAAATAATAAAAAAAAACAATCTTGTTGCATTGACCAAGTTAAATCAAGTAAATTCAGTGTTGTATGAGAGTTCTTACGTACCCATATGTATTATTCTGCCGAGAAAATCATCTCCTTGGTGAGGAGGAACTCCATAGGAAGTTGATTTTTTTTTAGTTTCTTTAACGTTTTGGCCTTCAGTCAACAAGAATCTGTTGAGTCTGCGTGGTGCTGTACCACGCGCTGTATTCGGCTCTGTTGATGCTGCAAGCTAAACTGGGCGTTTAGCTCCAGTGAGCTATAACATTATCAAAAGGTGGTCACTCAAAAAGTGTAAGTTTTGTAGTGTACACCTAATAATGTACGATTAATTACCTTACATACATACTTACATATTATGTAGAACACCAAAAAATCAATGTGATTATATATATTGTAATTCTGATCTGATTACCATACCTTGCAAAATACCGCAGTCGTCAAACAACATTTTGAAAACTTCCAGCTCTTCTCGCGACGAATTTATCGGATTGTTCCGACGTTTCGAACAGAGCGTCCTGTTCATGGTCACGGAGACGTACGCTCGCCACGAAAGTGTGAAGAGCCGGAAGTTTTCAAAATGCTGATCTGTTTATATTTACTTTACTTTCGATTTCACCAAGTTTAATAAAAGCGCGTGCTTCACTAAGCCGAGCAGGTGATCGACGAATTTGGAAGCGGGCTTCACTCTTATTTGGTGTCGAGTGTCGAATTTTCTGCGCGGGAGCACGAGCGCTCGATACACTTTCGTTTTCGTTACATCTGCCTTTTCTGGCCTACTGCTGCCCACATCTTCCTACGTAATATTACTATAACACCTTTTATGGATCAATTAATTTGATAAAATTAATATAAAATAACTATATTCTTATTAAAATTACTGTTACTACTTTTTAAGTATGTGCATACCGTTATTCGTCCTGTCGTCGACTTTTAAGATGTGACAAACTATGGCACAGTTAAGATTTATTGTTTCTTATATAAATAAACGAAAACCAAAGACAAATAAGAAGGCATCCAAAATCGAAAAATATAAAAACATCTCCAGAGCCTTCCAAAGACGAAAGAACATAAATAATAAAATGTCGGAATTAATTATACAAACAGTTGTTTGATCTCCACAAACAAGTGAATAATAATTTTAACAAGGCCCATTTTACTAAAAAAAAAATATTCTGTGATCTGCAAGTAGCCTCTTGGTGGTTGGTAATTAACTGTGATGAGTTAGTTCGGGATCAACAGTACATCCAGATATTTAAAATTATTTAAATGAAAAATTCACCCTATTTCAGACGTTATCTAAAAAAAAATAGGCCAAAATACCATCAAGTATAAAAATAATTTAACGTATTTAAATAATATTTGAAAATAATGAATTTGAGAGAAACAGTCGTCTTCGTAGTCATAGGTAATTGAACCATTTTTTTAGAGACTTGGCTGCGTCAGCGTGGATTGTTGTACCGATAGCATTTTTGTTCTTGTCTTCTGTTTTTTTTTTATATCGTTTTATTTACTGCTCACTGTGTAAATTTTTTTTAAATAAAGACACTATTATTTTATTTTTATTTTATTATTTTATTGTAAAATCGTAATAGATCAATCAGAAAATCTGTAACTACCTCTGCGACTATGCGCCTCTGTAACTGTACGCCGTCGGGGTTTTATGTTGGCTTATCTTCGGTGTTAATTTTACTTTTTAACACTTTTCCGATCCAACTAACATCTTTTGAGATAGGAATTTTTAACTTTTTAAAGTGTTTCCATATCTGAACGCAACGACTCTCAGTTGTCAGACCGACATATTGTTTATGCCGAAAAAAATAAGGAACACGACCAGCGTAATAATTTTCATTACAAAAGCAACAGTTTTTTTTTCAGCCTCCTAGTCCAATAATTAAATTGTAGTGTACATACTACCATAAGAACGGAAAATAAAGAATAAACGTTTACCTCTATTTATTCTGTTTCATGCGCAAGTAGCATACGTACAAACACAACCCGCCCGCTCCGAGCCAGCACGCAACACTCCAATTTACGCACACATGCACGAGGTATGCATGCACCTGCGTAACGTGTCGTCCGCCTGCTTCATTTAAAATTGGATTATTTTTTAAGTTTACTATTGAAATGCAGATAATATTGGATGAAACTTCCGAGTTCCTAACGTTGTCCTTACTTACACTTGTCTTATAGTGTGCATACTCGTAGATATATATTACTAAATAAACTGTTTTAGTAGTAAATTGAAAGTGGGTACATACTTTAAAAGTCTCTGTATTGGAAGCCCCGCCTCGGTCCCTTTTTTCTGCTTAATATACATATGCTTATCTGTAATTTTACAATAACACATCGAGTACCTCTTTTTGAGGAATAGAAAATAAATATTTTAGAATACGATTAAATTAAGTACCCACAAGAGCTCAATTAAATACATACATATATACCCCAAACCAATCGCGGCTTATTGTTTATTAGGTAAGAGCAATAAATCTTGTAGTTCTTGGAAGCAGCTACACTGCACAATCCCTCCATCCCCATTCTACTGTCGCTCCACCCGTAACGCAACGCAACGCATATTCTGAAATATTCATAAATTTAGTCAAGATGCCCCTTTACAGGAGGTGAGTCGATGTAAAAACCTCGTGATACATAGAATCCCGAGTTTTGTGATACATACCAGTTAGAGCATGTAGATAATCGAGAAACGGTCGAAATCCATCATCTTAAAGACCAATGCGGAGAAGCTCCAAATTGTAATTATTTGGGATTTGGCTGCCCAGGAAGGTCGACTGGAGCTGAAATGTGTTCGCCGTGCTATAAAATGCACACGCCTGCGTTTTACAATCGATAACGTTTTTCCGAATTTTCTTCAATCTGTACCTAGTTTTCGAATGAGTTCTTCTCTTAGAAGTTTATTCACTCAATCATAATATGAAATTGGTATTTTGCTTTGTCACATATGTTACATACCAAGATGTAGAATTAAATCCTTGCAAAAGTCTTCCGCAGTTGCCCTAACGTTTGGGCCTTTAAAAGTTGGGTTATATATAATATGCATCTGTTGAGTTCGCGTGGTGACTCCACCGTAGACTGTATTCAGCTCTTCGATGCCGCAAGTTTGACTGGAGTCAAGCACCAGCCAACAATAAAATGAAAAAAGTACTTAGTTACCTGCGTTTCTTTATTTCTTTTATTTATAATTTTTACCTTGTCAAAATACATTTTTGATAGTGGTGAGTAATTTTGTCGTGTTATTTTGACATCAATATCAAGGATTTTGGTAATTAAATGCAGTGTTTATCACTGACAGGCAGTGCTTGGACAAAAGCTTCTGGCTAGAGTACAGGCGCCACTGTTGTTTGGCGTGTTTAATTGGGCGCAAGAACTCGTACAAATGTAAAATCGATGGTGATAAGTACCGATGCCGATATTTGTTCGTGAGCCGGGGAGGGTCGCCCTCGAGGGCTGCCGGTGACAGCTACCTAATTAATTATGTTTGGAGCCCTTGCCCCGACTAGCGCCGCTTTTCTTGCACCAGAAATAAATAAACAGAAAACATATTTTGTTAGCAACCTGTAATGGAGATGGAGGATAACTTTTTGAATTTATGCGTGAAAATAATGGCACAATTTAACAGCTACATAAACCTCACACCCGACCAAATTGGAGATGTCAAAGAGCGCGGAAGACGACGAAGCGTACATAACTCACGCACAATGGTCGGGTGCTTATCCAAACGGTGTCCTTGCTAAACTAAACTGAAACTACATAATCGAATCACTTACTGGGATAGTTTAGCGCCTACGCAATCACACGGCGACGCAAACATTACCCTATGGCATAGCAAACATTACGCTAAGTGAGCCCAAATACTTCGGGAACTTTCTGGAATTCCCCCCGACCCGCAGCTAACCCGAGCGTAATCCTAGAATAAACTCGCCGGGGTGGCGTGAAGAGGTGAGGGTCGGGAGGTGGGACGAACTCCTCAGCTTAACACATCAAATATTCAGGTGTCCATTATCCAAGGGCATCTACACGAAGACTTGGCGGCGATAGACAGAAGAGGAACGAAGAATCGATGCCGGTTTTACTTTCGGTGGTCGATACGCGAGGGTCGCTCATGAATTTGAATAAGGCCTAAAAGCCACATAATAAACAGGATCGAATGATTCTTGTATGTGTTTCGGGTCACGTCTGATCCTTTGGCATTTTTACTCATTGGTTGGGACCAAAGCGATTGCTTTTCCCGTATCTTGTTTTCAATCGCCGAGAAGATTATTTGAAGAGAGTCAGAGATAAAATATTCTGTAAAATCAAACGCGAAGTAGTAAGAGAAAGACAACTTGATTTTTTTTATCTCCTATAAATCTTATGAAAATTCTCTAAAATTGTAGTAGCACCTGTTTTTGTATGCGAATATTTTGAAAATAACACTAATATGTGGCGAACCTCGACGTGCAAGCGAAGTGTGGGACGCCAGTTAAAACGATGGGCTAGTGTTGCCAAGTGCCGATAGGAGTAGAAATGGATTGGAGAGTCGTATGTCCAGCAATCGGATGCACGCTGATGAGTATGATGATAATTTACATCTACCGCACATTCAGGGGCACCGTTATTGCGCTCATCATTTGTAACGGTACAGCGACGTTAAATGCTAGATGTAAATGAAAATCTCGAGTTCTTTCCAGATGATCACAAAAGCATAATAGAAAGAAACTGAGCGAACAAGAACAATAAAGTTATGAAGCATTTAATAATTATAGACAGGTAAACTAAGGAACATGCTTAATGTGATTATAAGACATGGCAATAATGAAGAATGGGAAAAGTTCTTTATGATAAAATGTGGGAAAGAAAGAACTAACTCTGTTCTAAATTCATAAGAGGTTTTATATAGGTTTTTTTATTGAAACTGACACGGATGGCTACATCACCTAATGCACCAGTTTTTTGGTACCAGTGATGTCAGCCTAAACACCTTGGAGAATTATGTAGGTAGTTGCCATATCAGCGCTTCCCTCAACTCCAGCCGGCTACAATGAACTGGACGGAAAACACGAACTACGTTTATATAGCCGCTTCGAACGACCTTCATTCAGTGCGGTGGTACCAACCGGGCGGGTTAAACCCTACCACCATGTAAGAAGAGGGAAGGTACCTACAGTTTAACGTGGAATCCGAACCACGACCAGCGTCAAGGGTCAAGCGGTCACCCATCTAAGTCCTGATCGCACTCGTCAGTGCTTAACTTCGGTAATCGAATACCTAATATCGGAACCACCATTTGAGGTTGTTTTAGGCCCACATTGCCGTCACGATTATGTGACAAGATATAAAAAATTGCATCTTTTCAACTTACCAAATTTTCGTTTTTTATTGAATAGGTGATGGATGGAAATCCCAAAGCACCGATTTGGCACTTGTAAAGTCAGCCTAATGAAGCACTTGACGAATTATGTAAGCGCAATGTCACCGCCTCCTCTTAATTGATTTGGCTACACTGAACTGGACGGAAAACACGTACTATTTTACATACGCATTTCGACCGACCTTCATTCAGTGCGAAGTTACCAAACCAGGCGGATTAAACTCTACCACATAGTTAAGAGAGGGAAGTGACCTAAAGAGGCACGTGGAATCCGAACCACGGCCATCATTTACGGTTTAGTGGTCACCCTTCGACCTTACACCTCCGAGCTACCGACGCTGACAATTCTGTTGCTCACTCTCGTAGTAGGCATCATAAAGAATTTCACGCCTGACGTAAGCAGGTGCTAATCCACGCTTTTTAAATTAAAATATACATACATTCATATCACTCACGCTGAATTCCGACAATTGGCGTAAGCAGAGCAATCGGTGTTGTGCTGCAAGAACTCCGGTAAATTACAGCACAACACCGACCACCACATTTCGCAAGGTATTCGGACAAGATATCACACAGCATGTAAGGCACGAACACCCACCTACTGCATGAATGAGTAGAGGTACCGTGCCAAGGCGAGAGGTGGCGAGCGTGTCGCCCTTTATTGTTATTGCAAAACGCAGATAATTGTACCGTTCTAGGTCCACCATTGTAATATTAGGTAAACCGACTTGGGATGCTACATCACGCTCGATGTAAGACTATTACACATTTTGGTCTGATCTTGTCGGCTCACAGTGCGACGTCAGAAACTTTCGTGTGATGTATCCGGCTACACTGAACTGAACGAGAAACAAGAAATATTCTTGCATCATCGTTATTTTTTTCTTTCTTTTTTAGCTATTTTATAGGTCTGACTGCTGTTCCAGGGCTTCGTCATTGAAATAATAGAGTTTTTTTTTTATTACACAGCTACATATATTCTTTTTTTCACTGAGAGCGCAACATAAGGCGCCGAGTCACCCAGATGACTAACGACTCCCAAAGACATTCGGTTTTAGCGGGGGTTACGAATATCATGCCGGCCTGGCAGGTGCCATTCACACCCCTCTTGAAGGACTCGAGGCTGTACATGGAGGGAAAATGTTATAGTATAGTTCCTTCAAGTGTGTGGGTCAGACCCTTTCGTCTTCAATAACTGCTTTATTTAATATTATATTAGCGTGTTTAGTCATACACTTCCACGTTGGCCAAGCCTATTTGAAAATGGCTTTCCTTCACAGAAAGGACTGGTAGCAACTGCACTCACTGGCATTGAAAGTTAGTGACCGCGTTGCTCAAACATTTTCCACATCACATTTATTTCGATAGTTTGTGCCAAAGAAAATATAATAAAGCATTTGA
>WYDE02254081.1:0-13882 GCA_009867175.2 Adela reaumurella
TCATACTAAGTATACAACGCAGTGCTCTTTTCTGCAGAACAAATATTCTATTTAATTCAGCAGCATTTCCCCAGAACGATAGTCTATAAGACATGAGACTATCAAATATATTCGGTATATTAGTTTCATACGAGAATTTCTAATGCAGGGAGTTACGGTGACGAGGTGACAGTTTACTCTTTTATTGAAAGATGTAATTTAAAAAATAATTAGAAAACATAAAGAAAGAAAGAAGTATATAATAAAATTGGGATGTAGAACATCTAAGTAGTTTGGCAGCGTGATAAGTAAAATTAATTCACTTGGTTTTTCCTTTAGGCGGCCCTACATTAAAGGAATGCATTGCATATCCTCTGCTACACGTGGAAACAGTGAAATGGTGGGATCACTCGCCGAACATTTCCCGTTGAGATCACTCACCGAGCATTCACCGTTGAACAGTCGATAGAACAGCAGTGTTGTGGAATTAAGGTACCTTTTTGCCCGTCCCATATAACACGACTTACCAGCGATAATAGAGTTTTCAGGTGCTCGGCGTTTCAAAACCGCCCATGGGTATCTTTTTCAAGGCGTATTTAAAACGTAATTCACGCGACTACAGTTAGATCAAGGAGAGTCAACAACGCGGGAAATTTCTTAAAATTATTCATTAATTTTTTTTTTTTTTATTTCTCACAATTATTATTTTTCATCATTTCAACCACATTTCCAATGCCTATTCATTTCAGTAAATAGCATGTCTTCTGTTATTTTGTTTAGTTTTAATATCCTCGGAACCTCTGGTCCTACATGTTGGTCCTCGAAATAAATGCCTCGTCGAGATCATATATTTGTCATTCCAAAATTTGATTTGTTTATATCTCGGGAACCACTAGTCGTAAACCCATGAGGTTGGTACTCAAAATAAATGTCTCGTCGACATGAAACCAATTTACATTCACATGTACAAATTTTGTATCTGTTTATGTATTCTCTTACGAAATCTTAACTAATAGAGTGCAGGTTGTTACACTGAAGCTTTTGTACTTACTGTGTTTGAGGGTCGTATCGGCGCGAAAATAATTAAGTACGAAGCCAGCAAAAAAGGTTGTAATAGTGGAGGGAAGGTTGTTAATAGCTACGAATATCGCCGATGAGGGTTTAATTTTGCAGAACTTTGCAGCAGGGTCTATAGACTAGGCATTTGATGATAGAGAAGCATACGTTTCTAAATTCGCATTAAAAAAGCACGGCAACTAATTTTTCGACCAATTTCGGCAAGTGAATATTATTGGTGGCACACGATAAGACATCATAAGCGATAAAATAATAGTATAGTCACTTTACATTGTTGGTTTGCAAAAAATCATAACAGCGATTTAATTTTTTATTGCAGTAATTATACATATCTGTAGTGCAATATTGTATTACAAAAATTACTCAAAAAATTCAAGTCTTATACTTTTTATCTTAGTAAATTAATTAAAATGATTACGAGATTTGACATTTTTTAAACCAATACCGGGGATTATCATAAAAATTATCCATTTATTTTGACCAAAATTATCCAAAAAGTTATCTAAAAAAAAAACTAAATACCTATATTGTAGATGTTTATAATTTAAAATTGCTTATAGTTAATAAAAAATAAATCACTTTTATGTTTTTTTTGCGAGGTCATCATATTTTACACACTAATTTGACTGGGGTAAAAGGGCGGGATAGGTCAAAGTTACCAATCAATCGTCTAACTGTTTTTTCCACTTGTTTCAATTAAAATGTATTCTTTCTTATTTCTTGTATTCTTTTTTGTGAGGAGAAAGTACTATACTTCTACACATTTAGTCTTTGTGCTTCGAGATAAATGGGAAGGCCGCATATGACCGTACGGATTCTAATGGGGACTGAGAATATCATCCCGGAGAGACAGGTCTCCGATTCAGTTGCCGAACGAAGGAATAAGTAAAATGGTGTATTTTCTCGTACAATATCCTCTTATGCTCATCCATTGTCGAATTTTGAAGAAAATATCGAAACCTCAGATATAGGATTTCGAAACAAACACGGTCTCATGACAGCCTTCCCAATCCTTTCTTTCCTCTATTTTGATTAATGATCTGTAAGCCTGCCCTCCACGGAAGAATATAATATACTACGCTGCATAGAGTACACTGACGGGCAAATAAGTGGAATCACAAAATCGCAAAAAACCGAAAGAGTTGCCTACTTAGGTTTAAAATTCCATAGACATGTAATATAAATGTTGTGGGGATTCAGCATGAGATATATTTATTTTATGTATGTAAAGTAAATAGTAGGTAAAACGCCACCAACTTTCTAACAGATTTTTTAGAAATCCTGCAATTCCGCTGGGATATTCAATCCTTGACTAGTCCTTGAGCCCTTGTCCATAGTGAAGTGGCGGCGGCGGGCGCGGAAGCGGGCGCGTGTGCGGGTGCGATTGCGTGGCCACAGTGCGTCGCGAGTTCTTGCAGCGAACAGGCGTTTTGCCGGGGTTGCGCACCATGGACGAGGATTTGTGGTTATGATTTGGGCAGTCCGTTACTGCGATTGGAAGTGTTGAAAACACGAGATGGTGTCCACGAATTAAATAAAACTAGAGAAAAGTATTGTCAATTTTTCACTTTATACGATGAACTGAGGCTATACCATACAATATTCTTCCAGTATACTCGAATGACAGTATCTACGTTTGACTACATCCTGAGTAAAGTGGCATCTAAGTAATTTATTTCACTGCACAATTTCCTAATTATAATCCGATTTAAATAATGAAGATGTTTGCTCTGCCATATTGCCATTTTTAGATTTCAAATCAAAATTCAAATCATTTATTCCAAAAGATTGAACAGCACTTATAAATTCTTCTGTATTAATTTCGTTCATAGACGCGCAAACGCGGAGCGTTCAGGCAGAACTGGTTTGTTCCCCCCGCGCGCCCTAGACTAGGTCACTCACTTGTCGCGCTCGCCACAGCCGCGGCACTGTGGCCACGAGCGGCGGTTTCATATATATTCATTCAGTGCATCCAGCCGGCCGACTTCGTGTTCACAGCCGGCATACATTGCCAAATGCCAGGGGATTCCGTCGGGCTACATCTCTGCGTGTGTCTTGCGCGCACAATATGTCGCATTTTCCATAAAAAAAAACATTTTCGGCCGTTACTCCAGCCCCGTAAATTCCTCCACAATTGGCACCGTTAGCCCACGCCTGTGCGTTAGTTTCGTACTCAAAATCGCGTTTTCATCATAAAAAAGAATACTCAAAGGGCTGAAGCCCACTGTTATTGCACGCAACTTTACTAACAATACTGGCATTTATGTATGGTGTATTCCTCGCGATTCCTGATTTATGAGACGGCAATGCTAGCAAAAAGAGAAGTGGATCGGTATTATCGTGTCTGTATTTTCAACTCCGAGACACGAAATTGTTTTCGGAGTATGATTTCCTTTTTATGCCGGCGAATTGAGTCGCAAAAGTGATAGTTTTGATTTATTTGCAATTTTGATATTATCGTGTAAAGCATGTAATACTGTTTAATAATACGGCTTATCTAGTGAGTGGTTTTGTCGACTTCCTCGTCGCCATGTTTCGCCTGGTGCGACGCGGGCATCGTCAGGACAGAGATCTGGTTGCGCAGCTAACTTCGATGTATCGCACAATCCAACATCAAATTGGTGGGCGCCGCTGACTGCAAGTTTTGGAGCGGTTCTGACCACATAATTCTGCAGATGCGGGTATTTTTATAGTTTCATGCTCCATAGACAAAACAGGTCCTTCGCATACCTAAGAAGTCAAGATATCTGGTCACCCAAACAACATATTTTTGGCTAAGCGAAGCGAAACCTAGTAGGTACTTGACTAGGGTAAAAAAACTGTTATTGTCTGTTTATTTGTCTGTCTGTTTGCCCACGCATCAGACAAAAAAGGTCAATCCTGACCATTTTGTGTGTGATGGTTTGTCTGTTTCTTTGTCCGTACATCTCCTCCTAAACGGTTCGGCCGATCGGGCGATAGGTTCATTTTACGTGTCAATATATCGCCACACATTCAATTTAAACTTCTAGTAGAACTGGCAAGAAACTTAGATGGACCATTGTCAACGTCTACTCCTCCTAAACGGTTTGGCCAATCAGGCTGAAATTTTGCAGGTTCATCCTATCCCATAGCTCGCCATGCACCAGGTTTTAATTTTCTAAAAGAATTGACAAAAAAATTCACTTGAGGAAACTTTAAAAATATCAATCTATCTATTTAAATACGTTTTCGTTTTTTTTACCTATTTACCCAACTTTTTATAGAATAACTCCTAAAATACAATTATCAATTGAAATTTACCTAAAAATAAACCTCAACTATAAAAAATAAAACCTAAACAAACTAAATTAAACTAAAAAGAAAAAAAACTAAACTAATACAAACCCACAAAATGTTGTTCACCTCCTCCATCCCGTCCTCGTGGCCCCAGAGTGAGCCCATTACCCCAGCCGCGTTCCCCCGCTGGATAGCCAGCGCAAGGCGCTGTCTGAGGAATGTTCCGGATCTAGGGTCGTTTGTTTTTTTATAACTTGTCCGCGTTTTCGTCTACTTAGAGGCTTAGACTCGATTCAGCGTCACAGAGTACGCCTCCGTACCGATCTCAAGGTATTTGGTGAATATACCACCTTCCACCCTGTCTAAATTCTTGTGTGCGTATTGTCTGTTCCTCCGGAGGGAATTTCAAGGAGCTGAATTACGTGAACCATCCATTTCCATTCTACCTTCGTTCCAAGCCCTGTAGGTTGGGAATGCATCCATGCACTGTCGATATCCCCCCACTTAAAGCAAATCGATCATGTTTACTTGGTTGTTTATGGTACAAGAATAATATTGTTTTTTTAATACATATACGTACATATCACTCACGCTGAATCCCGACAATAGGGGTAAGCAGAGCACTCTGTGTTGTGCTGCAAGAACTCCAGTAAAGTACAGCACAACACCGTCCACCATATTTCGCAAGGTATTCGGACAAGATATCAAGCAGCATGTAAGGCACGAAACCCACCTACTGCATGACTCGGTGGAAGTACCGTGAAAAGGTGAGAGGTGGCGAGCCTGTCGCCCTTTAGCACGGCATCTTGTCCTTATCACTTCGTCGCCTTTTACGACATGCATGGGAAGAGATGAAGTGGTCTCATTATTACCAGTACCGGCCCCATAGGTTACAATATTTTTATTACAAGCAATATTTCAGATATATTCTAAAGTACAATATTTGCAAAGTAGAATACAACAACTTTGAAAAATCTGTATTACAATTTACCATGAAAAAAAGTTTTAAAAGTAAAACTTACCCAACTCATATTCAAATGAATGAACAATGTACCTTTTCATGTGAAACCACGCAAATGCTCGCACATACGTGAGCTCAAGTAAATATTATATATACCTATATAATAATACACCAGCGGACCATATAATTAAGGTTTACTTTTCATAATTCAATATTCACTTTGTGTTATTCCGCCTCGGAAACGAACGCGTGGGGAAAGCTATTCTACCTAGGTGCGGCATTCGCTATTTTAATTAAAGCAAATAAATATTCCTTGAACCTTTTGTATGAGATTTTAAAAATATTATGGACTATGTGAATTTTGGGTAAGGTACATTTTCTCTGATATTACGTTTAATAATATGTACGCACGTGAGTTCATCATCATCAGCGTTTAACAGTCCACTGCAGGACATACGCCTCTCCAATTTGTTTGCAACCCACCCGGCACTCGGCAACACGAATCCATTTGCCCGCGGCGTAGCGGATGTCGTCGTCCCATCTGGCGAGTGGTGTTCCCACACTTCCTGCCTGTTTCCCAGTGGGGTAGGCAGAGACAACGGATCTCCACCTGCCACGATCCTGACACACCTCTGCCGCTTCTTGCATTACCATAATATTCTTCACACATGCTCGTCGCTTACGGGTACTGCACACTTGCCCATTTTTAAGAACCTGATCGATCTTCTCCCTCTCGACCCTTGCCGACTCTTCCACTCACATTCGCTGCAAAAATTTCTTTCGTCAGTCTTCTATCATACTTCCCTCCTTCATTCATTACCGAACCACCGAAGCATTCCTTTCTCAATCCTTGTCACTATATCTTCTTTGAGACCACAACGCTCTCACACTTCACAATTTCTCAATCTATCTTTTATTTTGACTCCGCACATACTACTCAACGCGCGCATTTCCACAGCTTTCTTTCTGATTTCGTTTTTCGTCTGCCATACCCGACTTTCACTCCCGTATATCAGTGTAGGGGCCAGCACTCCACCATGGACAGTCAAACTAAACCTATTATCCTATTTGTTATACAAGCCGAAAGGCTAACCCTCACACACTATTCCATCACGCCTACGAAACCTCAAGATCTCGTCACGTCGACAAAACTAAATAGAATGGAACTGAGGCGAATGTAAAACTGAAGGAATGCGAAAGTAAAAAGAACGACCCCCTCCCCTAAACTCCCCTTTCTTACACTTGATCCCCCTGTAAGGAGACGGCGGCGGCTGTAAGATCCCCCCTCTCGCGTGTCTGCCCCTGAAAACGTCCCCATGTAATATGTGACACTTTGTCTTGGAGACGTTTCCGCCTTGCAGACGGGCACACGTCGAATGTGAGTGAGTTTAAAATAGTGCTATATCAAGGTTTTCAATTTTTCATTTTTTAGTGATAAAATACCAGTACATGTTTTATTTTTCTTTAAGTATTAGTTAGGGAAATATTTTGCTCCTGCTTTGGCGTAGTGGATATAAAAAAATTAATAATTGTAATTAAATCTTCGACTTAAACTAGGGCTAGTCAAGGGTTATACCAATCTAAATATTACATTTTACATCCGGTTCGATTACGCCCACGGAATGGAATCGCCAAGGAACTTCGCAGGGATTTTTTAAGCATATTTTTGTTACGTAGTTGAACACCTTAGATATTTTAACTACTCTCAGAAGTGAACGAACTTATAGAATGATTCGTTTTTTAAAAATTTGTTATCAGATTTTAAACCCAGTAGGTAGCTGAAACACATATTTATGCTTTACTTAAAACAAACTCATGAAATATTCGTGCTTACTAGGTATATTTTATAATAATATTTTATTTCACATACTTCATTCATTCATTACACATCTTCACATCTTTTTTCTTTTCACTTCTTTTTCAGAGATATTATTCGTTCCATTGCTGGACACAGATCTCTCAGATTTTGAATCCACGGTTTTGATTCGTGTTAGGAGTAAGTTTCTACACGATGTTTTTTTTTCACCAGAGTTTCAGCAGAAATGATAAAATTAAACATATATATTTTACAACCTGAGTTTTAGTAACGTGTGCTAATTGTACACTAAAAACAGCTATTATGATCGGTTATATTTCTAAATATGCAGGATTTCTAGTAAGTTTGAGATTCGAAGAAGCGTTCCTTGAGGTGATCGTAGTGTAAACTGTTCCTTATTTATATTGTCTTTGAATTCTGGTGCATTATAAAACAATACTAATAGTTTTTGCGATCACCCCTTAGAATACATTTTTGGGACTTTTTAAAAACATAGTTGTACATTTGAAAAATTCAAAACTAGACATTGCTCCCTTTTTCAGCTCGCCGACTTTTTTGCTTATCCCGTGATGTATGGAGCGATCTTCGTTGAATATTTCTATCTGCGTATCATTTGTATTCCGTCTCTTTTTGTGAAGGGGGGCCGGTCCACCCCTTCGGCTGTAACCTGTCACGTCGGCTGATACACTCGAACGCGTCCTCGGGTTCTGAAAGGAGGTTGAAGTGGGTGTCAGGCTGACGTTGGAGAGGTTTTTCTTATGAGGGAGAGAGCATTAATGGAATGTCAGTAAATACTTTATCGCACCGCGTGACATGTGGACAATTCCTTATTGTTAGTACGAGTATATATAGGTACCTTTCACGTGTCGGCCATTTTATTTTTATGTCTAGGTACGTAGGTACCTCTAATCTTTTTAACGTCATTTAATTGGTCCCGCTGATGGCGCAGACCTCTCTCATTCATATCTTCTTTGCAAACCTTTTATTCAATCCCACTGCTGGTTACAGGCTTCTCTTCAGCACGCTGAACAATCCCTTTGCTCCCCAGTACCTGAGTGAACGGTTTGATTTTCTCTGTTCACACGGTGTTCAGTTGGGGTCGGTCGACACGCTGGTATTGGCTATACCCTCCCATTTTTCCTCATCCTACACCCGTTTCTTCTCAGTCGATGCTGCACGGATGTGGAACAAGCTTCCCGTCGAGCTTCGGTTGTCTCCGTCTCCCTTTATCTTTATAAAGCGCTTAGAGGCGCATTTCCTTTAGTGGTATTAATTTCCTCAGAGCTTTCAAGAGTATTAAGTACATATTGATGTATGTATGTATGCACCTTTCTACACCTCTTTTTTATATGTGTAAGTATGTATGCGTATATCTGTTTATTTAGGGTGACGTATATGTATGAGTTTATATATTTATGTACATGTATGTATATCCATATCTCTATGTATTTTGGATAAATACTTTATATTTTCAGTTTCTTCTTAGGTGTTATTTATATGTTTTACAATTAAAATAATTTTTCCTCATTTGTTCTACTCATACCCTTGTCTCTATCCCAAAAGCAGGCTGGAAGAGAACGCTGTTTAGTGTTAAGCATTTGACTTTTGTACCATATTTTTGAG
The DNA here is from genome assembly GCA_009867175.2 of Adela reaumurella. NCBI lineage: Eukaryota > Metazoa > Arthropoda > Insecta > Lepidoptera > Adelidae > Adela > Adela reaumurella. Next base: position 8,715 of record WYDE02254081.1, read on the forward strand.
TGCAATAAATGATACAATACAATACAATTTACATGATATGAGAGGATTTAGTCATACAATTCCACGGTGACGAACCGGCTTGGAAGTGAGTTTCCTTACGATGTTTTCCTTTACCGGAAAACAGGTTGCCTTTGTCAGGAGCCATTTTAGCACCAATTCTAAAGTAATAAATGTTATGAGCTCCCAGTGGGGATCGAACCTGAGCCCTTCCACTTGACAGGCGTGCTCTTGCTCGCCAGGCTAGTCTGACACTATCGTATGTGCGGATTTATTCGTTAACTACCAAAGTTATCAACCAGGCTTGGGAGTCGGTTTCCTCATTGCGTTGTCCTTAATCGTAATTTCTAAACCAGACTACGCGGCAACCCATGAATGACCAAATAAACTGAACAGACCAACAGTACGTTTGGCGTTCTGCGTCAAAATTTTGAGAATCGCTTGTCAGTGTAGGTATGCTCGTGTAAAATGTATGAAGTACTTTGCGGAGTAGCCTAGTTTCTTAGCGCACGCCTCTTACTCGAGAGGTCGTGGGTTCGATGCTGGTATGCGCACAATTTTTCCGGATTTTAAAAACTCGGTTAAAATTTGTGTGCAAAATTACAATGCACCCCGGTGAAGGAAAACACCGTGAGGAAACCTATACACTAACAATACGAAAGTGTTGTAGTGTATAAAGGTTGATTGGAAGAGATTGCCTCTGGCAATAAATCCGCCTTCTGCTAAGCAGAAAAGTCTATATTCATTAATTAATTAACAGATGTAACAAAGTTTCTCCGGATTTGAAAACGGATTAATATGTATGTACCTATGCCGAAGAAAATAAAAATAAAAATCAAATACCTAATGTTTTTTCATTTTTTTTTCCTTTTAATTTAAGTGTAATTTTTTTTTTATTAAGATCGCGACGTATGGTGCCGAGCCACCCAGAAAGAGACTAACGGTGGTCCTTGTTGTGGTTTAATGTACCGGAGTTCTTGCAGCACAACACCGACTGCTCTGCTTATCCCGATAGTCGCGATTCAGCGTGAGTGATATGTATGTGTGTATATAAAATTTTAAAAATGTCCTATACAGTGGGGAGGTAGAAAAAAATTCTCACCCAAGATAAAAAAATCTTTCATGTTCGTGTTCTTCTCACTGCATGGAGTAACTTGTTTGAATATTGGCCACCAGACCTGACCGCGGACACCCTGTATAATTAATATATTACTTTAGGTACATATCCACATCTTGATTCCACATCTTGGATGTGCGTATCAGGAATGATATTTATTAATCAATCACTGTCCTTAATTTTATTCCTAATTTTATGTTTATCCTAATTATTGTATACTTTGTTCTCACTGTAATATAACTAACACACACTCGTCTCTTTCCTATTCTTTGAATTTTTTTTATGTATTCTACCAGTTTTGTTGTTTTTGCGTTATTAAACTCGTTTTGTTATTAGGTAATATACTCATTGTCGAAATGTTGTGTCAAAATTTAAAAAAAATAAGAGGGTTAGGATTAAAATCAGCTTTCCTATGGTCTATCGTGGGTCTACCCTAGGAATAAGAGCTGTGCCGCATCCGTTTTGTGAACAAAATGTCGAGCAAAATTATTTTGTTTCTTTGTTTTTTTTTTCTTTTCAATATTTGTTTTAATATTAAGTATTTAATTCTATTTGGTTTTATTAAGTACTTACTTTGTTTTTGCTTTACATTTTCTGTTTTATTTTATTTTTACTTATGTAACTTGTACTTTTGTTTGCAAATAAAAGCTTTGAGTAGGAGTTTGAGTTTGATATCCACGATCCAAAATAAGTAACAATTTTTATGTCAAAAAATTTATTACTGAAATAAGTTTAAATTTTGTATATTTTTTTAGTGAACATTTTATTCCGAGAATGAATAGATAGCATTTAAATTCAGCGAAAAAAAAACCACTCGTAGCAGAGTTATAGGTGACGATGACGGGGTATTATATATATTTGTCGAGAACTTATTGTGAAAAGTTGATACGTACTGCGCATATGCGGTGTTTAGTTTTCAACTTTGATGTCCGCCAGATGGCGTAGTGCGGCTTTGTATTGTAGGTTTCCGCCGCCTAGTGTTAGAATTATTATAAGTGTGAGGGCGGCGCGGCGTAACCTGGGTCCTCTAATTGCTATGCGTACTGGTTTTCCGAAACTTGGGGTAAAATTGGAGTCCCCCCAAAGCGTCGCAGATCTAGCATTTCTTCCCAAAGCAAGTACATGATTCCATGTCTACCTTTGGTCACATGGGCAAAGACTACTCGCTCATTTTTAACACTTTTTTTTCGAAACGGTACAACATACATACATACATACATATCACTCACGCTGAATCCCGACAATCGGGGTAAGCAGAGCAGTCGTTTTTGTACTGCAAAAATACGGGTAAATTACAGCACCGACCACCACATTTCGCAAGGTATTCGGACAAGATGTCAAGCAGCATGTAAGGCACGAAGACCCACCTACTGCATTACTTGGTAGAAGTACCGTACCAAGGTGAGAGGTAGCGAGCCTGTCGCCCTTTAGCACGGCATCATGTCCTTATCCCTTATACGCCTTTTACGACATGCATTGGAAGAGATGCAATGGGGTCATTCTTTTAAGTAGCGGCCCCACACGGTACTCTTTTAAGTACTGGACCCACACTTTATTACACAGTACAACTAAAACTGTTAAAATAAGGATCCTGGTGGGGTGTACGATTTCTTTAATCAGACTGTTCATATTTCATTTTCTTCGGCCATTTATCAACTTAATTTATACAAGTATCATGGTCTCACAATATCTACCCTCAAAAAGCCCGCGGCTGTTCAAAAAAGATAAGCATTATAAATCGCCATAGCCATCCCTTACTACATCGTGTGAGGAAACAAGGCAGACACAACTCTGCCAATTTTAGATATTTTTATTTGAAAAGTTCAGATAATATTGTCTATTTACATTATTTAAAAAGAATGTAGTCGTTCTTCGGTGTAGTCATCTTTTAGCGTTCACCATGCAAGCTAGTGTGGCTTCACCGAACATCGTCATTTCGTCGAGCCAATTACGCAAAAAATGCGACATCGAGTTCTGAAATCAAATATTATTTTTCACAATACTTTTAAAATTACCGGGGTCGTTGAACAACATTTTAAAAATTTCCGTCTCTTATTAAATTACTGATGTATAGTTTGCTATACTCGTAGCGGACGTCTCCGTGACCATGAACCATCAATGCTTCCAAGGAAGGGTGACGGTTTCCAATTTTTATTATGTACCAAGAACCCCTTGCTCTGTTCACATAAATACCAGACTCTTTAAACTTTAATTTAGTATCAGAGCATGAAATTTTATTCGAACAGTAATGTCTTATATCAATACCAACCTCGATATTAAAGCAAAAATAGGTTATAGCCCTGCTAAAACTCCCTACAAGAGCCAGGAGAAATATATGAGTGTTGTAAATGGCCGATATTCGCCGATCCGAAGCCCAAAACAACACTAAGTTGACAAATGTTAATGGCGGTACGATAACTTGATGGAATTGCGAGCTTTTTATCGTCAGTTCCGACTACGATTACTCGCTATGATGGAATAGTGGCCATTAAACCTACGATATATGTTTTATAGGAGTTCGGAAGACGTATGCGGACATTTGCGATTGGAAGGTTCGGGAATTTATACACGGTGTTAAGTAAAAAGGTATTACAGCCCGAAAGGAAGTGATTATGTATGTGAAACTGAACAAATTAGCCTAAACGCCTGAACCGATTTGAACAAGTGAGCATAAATTATGGCAGTGTCAAAGGGTATATATCATTTAAACTAATTTTAGATATGGCGGACTTTTGACGCCGTACTGGCAAACTTTGATTTTTATTAATAAAATTTATAAATTTCCTTAGGCTCGTGATTTTCGTCTCTCTCTGAATAGAAATCTCTTATTGAACTATTATAGTGATATTTTATTAGAAATCGAATGTATTATATGATTTATTCTAGGCAAAGACCAGGGTCTTTGATTCTAGGAATCGTCCCTCGCTATTGAATTGAGTCAACTCATTGGGCGGATAATGTTATTGTTATTCTTATAAGAATTGTATATATACATATAATATTAAAAGGTTCTAACGGTGTTATACACAACCCGCCCGGGTTTGTACCACCCACTGAATGAAAGTCGGTCGAAGCGGCTATTAAACATAGTTCGTGTTTTCCGTCAAGTTCAGTTTAGCCGGATGGAATTGAGGGAAGTGCTGACATGGCACCACTAACATAACTCTCCAAGGTGTTTGCTGACATCACAGGTATCAGAAGAACTGGTGTATTAGGTGATGTTGCCATCCGTGTCAGTTTCCATACAAAAAAAAATAAAGTTATACTAGGCGAATATCCAGGACGAAATAGATAACCGTTTACATAAAAGGCTATTTCGCGGCATTCGTCATCGGTGCGCATGTATGAAGTGATGTATGACATGCCAGGATGTTTTTAAATGGCGCTTCGAGATATAATCGTGATGGTATAATTAAATAAAATTATAAAAGTAGAGATCAATATTATTATATGTTTCAAACTAAGCATATCATTTAATTTTATGTAAACTGACAAATAATTTAGTGAGAAACAGCTTCAGTACCAGGCTATACCGAAGTTATTTATTTGTGGTAGGTAGTTTTGTAAGACTGGATGGAGAATGGAGGTGTATTGTATAGAGGCGAGGCGCGTAGAGAGCACGCAGCGTTCTTCTTGGAAAAGTCATATTGTAATTGTATTGTAATTGTGTATATGCATGCCAAGCCGGTCGATCACTGAAATAGGTAGTTATATAAGCTAAAACACTCATATTGAGGAGATTTACATGCTCAGCAGTGTCTATTTTATCTGCTACGAAAGGAAATTAACTACGACATGTGTTTAATAAAGATATTTTCACGTGATAACGTTTTATAAATCGATGAACGCCGGCTGCACTCACGAAAAAACATGACTCATAGTAACGTTCCGCCGACTCATAGTAACGTTCCGCCCAGTGTTCGTTCCGTTAGTAACGTTCGTAGTAACGTCCATAGTAACGTTCCGCCGAGCTGACCCCACGACTGACCTGCGGGGCGAGGCCGAAGGCCGAGCCCCGCGAGTACCTTGGCGCCGCAGGCCTAGATGAGGCGCG
>WYDE02254191.1:0-13880 GCA_009867175.2 Adela reaumurella
TGGTTAGAGCATTGAGGGCTATACTCAAGGACGCGGGTTCGAGTCCCGCTTCGGACAACATGTTGAACAGATATTTTCTTTGTATTTTTCCAAGTTAATTTATCGGGTGCATCGACTGCAGCGTTACTTTACAATATAAAAATTTTAAGAAATAAAGAGATTTAGTTCGTGATATTTCTTGAGATAGGATTGCATAGTACCTACTATAATTTTGTGATGAATATTTATAATGAAATTAGAGGTACATAAAATGGATGAATGAAATTTTATCATTTGATTTTCCTTGCTTTGCATGCAAGTCGCTTACTGAATCTTAATCAGAAAAATACGGAAAACAAAGAAAACCGCGGTTCGAACGTTTTCTTTATTTGTTTTCCGTATTTTTCTGATTAGGATTCAAAATTTATTAATTTTTTCACTTGAAACCATACGAAGAACGGATGACATAAATAATATTATTTTTTTTTATTAAACTCTTAGTTTGGGAAGACTGTACCTATATATTTTTCTCTAAGACACTATACAGAATACATGAGTTCAAGATTTTTTTATAAGTATGTATGACGGTGGACGATGCAAATGATTTATGTCAGGAACGTGTCAAATAGCGTTCACTTGTCTATGCCTACACCTCCGGGGAATAGGCGTGATGGTATATACACACACAGCTCTGCCGCTTCTTGCACTGCATGTTCTTCATACATTTTTTTAAGGAAACCGAAAGGCTACATAGGTACCTACATCGCCTAATGCACCAGTTTTTATTGGTACCGTTGATGGCATCATAAATATCATGGTGAATTATGTAGGTAGGTGCCATGCCAGCGCTTCCCTCAATTCCAGCCGGCTACACTGAACTGGACGAAAAGCACGACCTATGTTTCATAGCCGCTTCGACCGATCTTCATTCAGTGCGGTGGTACCAACCCGGGCGGGTTTAACCCTACCATCATGTAAGGAGAGGGAAGGGACCTACAGTTTAACGTGTCCATTTCCAGTCTAGTTCCCAATTCAGTGGTGTATGATCTACCTGTGCTAGAATTGCTGCTCGGCGTTGGCTCGTTCCAGGACTGCTTCTTGCTTGTGCCGAAGATAACGTAGAAGAGGTTGCCCACAAAGTAGATACCGGCAGACAAGAAGAACACCTTCCTCCATTCATAAGCACTCGTCTAAAAAACAATCAAAAATGTTTTCAAATATCTAGGTATTAATGTTTATAAAAACTGAAACCCGACTAAGAGTTAACTTCGGTTTAAAGTAGCACCATCTACAAGTCGCGGTGCGCAGTCGCGACATAGATGATTCTCATTTCCAATAATAAATGGCGCTAACAAAAATTATCATTAATATAGTTGATAATAGTTACAAATTTTCCGTCATTATGTCATTAATCTATGTATGCAGTGTTTCCTTCCCGGCTTAGACAAAAAGAATGACACTAGAATGGGTTGCGGAGTAGCCTAGTTGGTTAGATAGAGCACGCCTCTTACTCGAGAGGTAGTGGGTTCGATGCCTGGTATGCGCACAATTTTTCCGGATTTAAAAATAACGGTTAAAATTTGTGTGCAAAATTGCAATGCACCCCGGTGAAGGAAAAACACCGTGAGGAAACCTATACCTATAAACCTATAGAGGTTGACTGGAAGAAATTGCCTCCGGCAATAAGTCTGCCTTCTGCTAAGCAGAAAAGTGTATTTTTATTTATTTAGAATCATCGAAATCGGTTAAGAAGTTATTGAGTTACGGGGGCACACACACACATACATACACACTTAACCCAAACACATTAGACCCAAAAACATTATCACTCCTTTCGTAGTCGGGTAAAAACAATAATATTCAAATGAGTGGTAAAATATGTTTGAGATTGACTCTGGCAATAAGTCCGCCTTCTGCTAAGCAGAAAAGTGTACATTTATTCGATTTATTTTGAATCACAGATAATTGCACCAATGGTCCATTATATGCACCAATGGTGCCATGATCTGTGAGTCTACGCACCTAACTAACTTGGCGCACTGATGTGCACAGAATGCACCAAAGTTCGGTTTCTTATATGAATGCTGTGAATGCTACTGTAGTATACTACCATAAAAATGCTGCATAATAATAATGTAATATTGTAATAATGCATAATATGGTTTAATTAAATTATATTAATATTATTGAACTGAAGACGCCAAAAGTAGGCGAAATATATTCTGAAAAAATATATTAAACACGTTATTTTGTAAATATAATTTTATTAAACCATATAAAACACACTTAACGTGTAAACATATTTTTATATCAAATAAACACATAATAATGTATAATCTAATTGTAATATGAAATACTTTTGTGAAAGAATACAGCCTAACAAATCCTGTAAATTAAACCCATCGTGGACGCGGTGGCACAACAATCCACTCTGTGTGCGCCAAGTTTTTCATTAATCCATAAAACAATGTAGGTATTATGGACGATCACACTATCGGTATTTAAGATACTTATGAAGAATAATTTTATTGAAAAAGTCTTGTTGAAATATCACAACAAGAATAAAAAATTAATAGAAATCGCCCGATAAGTATTTAGGTAGACAGAATACACAAATAATTACATACCTCGTCGTCTAAAATCAAGCCCACTGCCAGAGGTGCTATTAGGCCAACCACGTTTGCGAAGCAGTTTGTGATGCCCATCAAGTGACCGGCGAAGTTAGGCGCCATGTCGATATGAACGAGCTGCAGACGGAGCATAACATTAATGTCTTTGTAATTTATAAATGCACTTCCATCTTCTTACTGATCATACTTGAATACCTTCAATGTGACAGCGTGAATTTTAACTATGCAAAGTTATAATTTTATTTCAGCAATATAATTATCAGCGTCTTTGGCTCAGTGGTTGCGATATTCGGTAATCGATAACCGAAGTTAAGCACTGCTGAGCGCAGTCAGGTCTTGGATGGGTGACCGCTTTACCGTTGACGCTGGTCGTGGTTTGGATTCCACGTTAAACTGTAGGTCTCTTCCCCCTCCTCACATGGTTGGTTTAAGGTTTAAACCCGCCCGGGTTGATACCACCGCACTGAATGGAGGTAGATCGAAGCGGCTATGAAATATACTTCGTGTTTTTCGTCCAGTTCAGTGTAGCTGGCTGAGTTGAGGGAAGCGCCGATATGACACCTACCTACATAAAGCACCAAGGTGTTTAGGTTGACATCAGTGGTACCAGAAAACTGGTGCATCAGGTGATGTAACCTTCCGTTCAGTGTTAATAAAAAAATGTTTGCAATTTACTTTAAATTACCCATGAAGTCACCATTGACGAAGACGTTGGATGTGTTTGGATGTGTCGGTAGTCACAAGAGCAGACGGAAGCTTGAGTCACACTTTTTACAGAAAACCAACACATACTAAACGCTACCTGAATGCCAAGTCACACCATCATCCAGCGCAGTTGCTATCGGTTCACGGTTCAACAGAGCACTTGTGATTGGCGATGTGGATCATCTAGACGAGGAGCGTTACAACACACTACAGGAGGTTCTACGAGGAAATGGCTACAATGGCACCGTCAGGGGCAGGAATGATGAAAGCAACCGTCCAAAATCCTGCTCTGAAAAAACTTTATGCCTATTTACCGTACGTGCATGGAGTGACATATCGTATAGGTGGTCTCATGCACAAGCTTGGCGTCAAGACTTTCTTTAAGTCAATGACCAAAATCAGCGGGATTTTGAGATCTGTGAAGGATCAAATCCCTCTCCAAGCACCCGGCGTACACAAGATACCGTGCAGCTGCGGCAAGGTGTACATTAGCCAGAATAAGGAGTGCGGAGACAAGATGAAACGAGCACATCAAGGCGTTGAAGAATTATGAGTTTCATAAGTCCGCAATCTGTGATCATGCTCTCGATGCTTTAAGCAACCATTTGATTGACTTCGATCAGACTTTTTTTTATAACCGTGGATTGATATTACACACAACGTCTGGTCTGAGAAGCCATTGAGATTGCAATATTGAAGATTACATGATACATTCAATCGCGATGACAGCATGAAGCTTGACAACCGTCATACCCGTGACTTTGGGATCCAAACTGGTCCTGGCAATGACTGATCGACGGCAGTCGAAATATTGGCCACAAGTAAATAATTAACCGGGCTATCCGACTTACCAAGTAGCCAGTGTACTGTCCAGCATTGAGAGCTACGGTGATGGTGAGCAGAATGACTGAAGCTGTAAGGTTACCAGCAGGTGCGTATGATAGTCCTATCAGTGCTATCGCCGGGCCCCAGTGAGCTGAAAGACAAATAAATTCATAATGTCATGATAGTCAACTGGCGAGTAACAAATCTGTCCGAAGACACGCAAGAATGAAAACGTCTTGGAAGATTTAAATCCAGCAGTGAAAATAGAAGAAGAGAACAAAATAAAAGTAGATGAATAAATGTATACGATTAAAACGTGTAAAGATGGGTTACATTAATCGAACAAGCTAGAGCATATCTCTCTAGCGGGAAGTTCAGGTTCGATCCGCTGGGATAAATATTTATATTTGTTCCGCTCATGGCTGTTGGTACTCTGATGAGGGAAAATTACGTGAGGAAATCCCTTCCAGGACGGTAGTATGTCTCCAGCAGAAGAGACGAATAAAACAGCTGCAAACTACATTTTGCAAGACAAATAAAAGCGTGAGGACTAACCAATGCTGTTGGATACTTTTCTAACTGCAGTGACGCTCATCCAGTTCCTTTTAACAGCAAGGTCTGCCACGTAGCCCATGGGAAAGCTGATGATGTATATCGTAATGTAGGGCAGAGCTGATAGGGCTCCAGTCTGAAAAGAAAACAAACTTTGTAGTACGAAAACCAAACCAAAGATACGAGAATGATTTGGATAGATTGTACTAAATTCTGTTGCGGTATTGGCACAATATAATTGAGGTTCTGAACCACTTTCATAATTCAGTATAAGATAATTTGTTTTATTCCAAATGATGTGTAGCAACTTTACATATAACGTAGCCTCTTATTCTTAAGACACGTCTCGAACGAGTCCAGTATGAAGGGTTTATGTACTTACAGATTTAATATCGACTCCAAGAACTTGCTTCATGTATGAAGGCATCTCTGTAATCAGGGTCCAGTATCCCCAATTCTGTCCGCAGTGAACTATGAGGAGCGCCCAGAATGGAAGAGACGTCCAGATAGCCTTCCAAGGAGTTGAGTATTTCTAGAAATGAACAAGACACCAGTGTGTTAGACTTAGGTTGGTGGTGGTTACGCTAGAAATGGTGTTATTGTCTGTGTCTAACCTTCTCTCCAAAGTCTGGGCGTACCCACGCACACCGGTTCACTATATGAAAAAAATATTTGACATTGATCACGTCTTCATCATATTGAAAAGAAGGTATACTGATTTTCATCCTATTTACGGGGTGGATCAGACCTTTCTTTCATATCAAGAAAAAGCGTAAATATAACATTCATACAGACATACATAGCGTGACGCCTGTTTCCCAGTGGCGTAGGTAGAGACAACGGATTTAAACGATCCTGACACACCTCTGCCGCTTCCTGTACTCTCATAATGTTTTTCATATATGTATGCTCGTCGTTACTGGTACGGCGCACTTGCCCCTTTTTTAGCACTTGTTCTATTTGTTCTAGGTACGTGCGTCTAGGCTCTTCCACTCACATTCGCTCCAAAAATTTCTTTCGTTAATTTCTATCATCCTTTCTTCCAACATGACCGAACCACCGAAGCATTCCTTTTGCAATCTTTGTCACTATATCTTCTTTCAGACCACGCTCTCGCACTACACAATTTATCAAGTTATCTTTCATTGTGATTCACACATAAAATATATTTAACATTATATAATTAATAACATAAATTGTAGGAATCAATATGAAAATTAATTCGATTAAAGTTATCGATAGGTGAAAGCCTGTAATATGAAATAATGTACATTTCAGTCTGTGCACTTTCAGAATCAGCTTTATCTTCCCCGAGGCAGACACGGGGGGAGCGAAAGTCCCCGTAGGGGGCTATTCCGATTAATCTAGAATCTAAAAGTACATAATGTGAAAGTCGTAAAATTTAGGAAATTTTACCTCACTCGAAATAGCATAGATTGACATACGTCGTCTTATATTACAGCTACATCTCCTACCGTGAATTTTAAATGGACGAATTTTCATTATTATTCTTCAAAGTTGTGTTATTAATGTTAAAATATTTATACACCTTTTTAAGATGAGAGACATCAGGTCTTGTCATCCACTTAAAACTTATTTTTTTATGAAAACATACATCGATGGGTACATGACATAATGTACCAGTTCTGGCACCAGTAACGTAAGCCCAATACACCTTTGTGAATTCGGTGGTGCCATGGCAGCGCTTCCCTAAAATCGATCGCATCACGTACACGAAAAATAATTTCAGTGGCAACTGAGAGCATCCAACATTTTCCTTTATCTTCCAAGTACAGATCCGAGTATAATGTGTCATTTACTTACAGCATGTCCTCCAACTTGTCCCAAAGAAGTCTGAATGTAGGCGCGCTCTTCTTCGGATATCATCTTGGATTCCTGCGGATTGTTCGATCCTAAGAAGAAGTAGAGGACGGTCCACGCTAGGCACACCACTCCGGTGCTGTAGAAGATGGTCTGCCATCCCCACCAACTGGCTATGTAGCCCGCTGCTATCATTTGTGTGGCAGTACCTAACTGCGAACCTGAAAATTCAATTTCAGGTATTGACGTAAGGTATCCTAGATAGAAGATCATCCTTTACTATTTACTATTACACAAAGTAAGTTAAACTGTTCTTCTGTATCGATGTGGACATACTTACATAGATAGAAAAATTTAGACAAGTACCACAAAGTAAAAAAAAATATTATTTTAATGCAAAATATTTATTTAGACGCATTATACTAGAAACCGTTATTACTAGAATAATGACTTCAGATAACAATATAGATACACGCCAGACTTTTCGTAACAGGCTTCGCTATACTCGAGATGGACGTTGAAAAATTTCCTGTGATGTTTCTTGCCAGTTCTTCTACGAAGTAAAAAAAATGGTGTGTGGCGAGCTATTGGACACAGAATTAACCACAAAATTTCAGACCTATCGGCCTAACGGTTTAGGATAATTTTGCTGCGAAGTTTCTTGCCAGTTCATCTACATTAAGTTGAAAAGTGGTGTGTGTTGACATCGGTCGACATTCAAAACGAACCTACAATACTTCAGCCCGATCGGCTGAATCGTTCAGGAGGCGTTGTGCGGACAAATAAACAACAGACAATAACAAACAGACACTAACAATTTTCTGACCCCAGTCGAGTAAGAGACTTCCCTTCGCTCAGCCAACAATAATGCTATCACTTAAACAACTGTGCCTTACAGTGTTACTCTCTCTTCTGTGTCTATCAATATATTTCTTTTTAATATTGCCCAATTCAGAGCCAGTTCCGACAAACAGACAAACAGGCACCAAAAGTTTTTTTGATCCTAGACAAGTAAATGGCTTCGCTTCGCTCATACAACAAATATTATCGTTTACGAGGATGTGTGATTTACCCTTTATTTCCTGAATAACAACGTGAGCACCAGGACTCATATTAGCATTGTCTAGTGGGCGAGTTTTTGATTAGGCGAGCTTTTTTTTCTGCTAAGATTTAATCCTTATAAATTGTCGTCGACTTTTTGACACGAATTTGTATATAATGTCATCTTCTTTACGGAACAAAATTTAACTGATGTAAATAGATTGGTTTACGAGATATTTGAGTTTATGCCAAGGTCCGCGCTCGACGTCGCGGCGCGCGAAAAAGTCTAGTTACATCAGTAATTTTTTTTGTTCCGTAGAGAAGTCGACGAAAATTTATAACTATTAAAACTTAGCAGAAAAAATCAAAAACACTAGCACACTAGACAATGCTAATATGCCACCAGGACTAAGTCACATACATCGAATCGGAATAATACAAGGACTCGTGTATAATTCCGTGTACAATCTGTCTTGGGCTTTTTCGGCATGAAATATCGTTATTGTGAAGTTAAATACTCCTCTATCTCATGTGAAATATTATATAAATCTCTTTAAAAATATCTTAATAGATGCAGTATAAGCGACTTGCATGCTTAGCAAGAAAAAAATAACAAAAACAGTTATAAGCTTAATGCTTAAACAAACCTGCATATATAAGTGCATTCAACCGGCCTTTCTCCTCCAGTGGAACCCACTTCCCAATCAGATAGTGCGTCGACGGAAACAAGAATCCCTGCGTCAGACCTTGTAACGCGCGGCATGCGCACAACAGTTGCCACCCGCCCTGAACACGTAACGCACCTATTTGATTATCTCATTCTTATCAGAAACGTCAATACACTGTCAGTATAAAGCTGTATTTTGATCTGTTCATAGTCTTTGTGTTGTTGATAGATAAAGATTCGAAATCTTCTTTTCCAGATAAAACATACGATGAGGAGTTTCTGTAATATAGCGCGTAATAAATAAAACTTACTAGCTAACTTTTTGAAAATTCAGGCAGTTATATTATGCTAATGGACATCTATCTACTAATACCTATTGGAACAAATTAATAAACTGATCATTTATCACGGGAACTACATAAGTATTACTCTCACTATGGTAACAGCGTTTCCTCATCGTCGATGTTAAAGTCCTAAGTACACGACCAAATATTATAAATTAGAATACTTGGTCGTGTAGTTAGGATTTTAACATAAACAATATTTCAATAATAAGTTTAGGTTCCTAATCATTTTAATAAGTTTTACAACCAGACTCCACAAAGGGGCTTCTAAGTGAACACACGAAGTTATGCCATGCATGTTTATATCTTTTGAAAATGATATAAACACAAGTATATGCATTTCACGCTTTTATTGAGATAATTTGGGTAAGAAGAGAAATTTACAGCAAACACTTAGAAGAAGAAGGAATAAAATGACAAAACTGTGGATCGGTTACCAGCAGAGCTTCCGGACTGCTGAAGGCAGTGAAGATTGGTGGAAAGTCGGAGTGACGTAAGTCCAAAAGTGGACACGAAAGCGATGACCGATTAACCGAATCATAATAGTTATCTAATACTTACAATACGAGCGCCCAAAGGAATCGCGAATGTAGCTAAAGCGTTGACGCCCATGGCAATGACAAGGAGAACCTTCGCCCCGAATTTCGCCGACATAACCCCACCAGGAATCTGCAGGACTATGTAGCCCCAGAAGAAAGAAGACAGGATCACGCTTTGAGTCTGTATACTCCAGTCGAAGGTCTGAAAAGGTTCCATAGATACATTTTAGTTAATTCTAAAAAAGTTCATACTTATCAATGTTCTGTTAATGCCGCTGCGCTGCAGCCCCGCTAGAGCATTCATTCTGGAATAGTAAATAGGTTCTTTCAAAGGCTTGTTTTTACTATTTTTGACTTGTACCTAATTGATTTTCTCAAATATAATAAAATCAAAACCTTTGTATGAATCAACCTGCTAACGTAAATAGTGTTCCATTTAGGTTTATTCCTTAAATTAATTTGTTGTATAATACGATTAGGTAGGTAGCTTCAAAGTGATAGCGTGTCAAAACATTTGATAACAACACAATTAATAATTCACAACGTTTCATTGATATTATCAATGAACTAACTAACTATATAATAATATTTGAATATTTGGCTTTATCATTCATTTTAGAGTGATGTGAAAGAATAAATAAAATATTATAACCGAAAATTGTATCTTATGTAATTATGTATGTAATTATGAGACGTTTTATGTATTTCAGTTTACTATGGAGATCATAATGTGTTTAGAACCTCACATCTTCAGCGTCAGCGTCTGTCATGGCTACGATGGCCACGCTCATGTTGACTCTCAGAGCGTAGGCTACGAACTGCGACAGGAACAGCAGAATCGCTTGGAGGTGTCGCACACCAAAGCCCTCTGCAACACATAAATCATTCATAACATATGTAACATATAATTATTATATTATTATGTTAATGTTTTCAGTTGACGCGGTATAAGAGGGCGACTTAATTTTGTCGACGTTTCATCTCTACTCAGGAGACATCCTCTGGGCATAGATTCTAAACGTGGCGTGACGATGGACGATGCATTATGCGATGTATGAAGTTACTTCGTCTCACCCGCAAAAGTCCGTACATAAAAACGCATCGCCCATCGTCGCGGCGCGTTCAGAATCTATACCCAGGACTACGCGGGCTGCGTAGAGGACGTCTCCAGAGTGGATACGAAACGTCGACAAAAGTAAGTCGCTCTCTTATACCGCGTCAACATAATGTATAACAGCGCTAAAAGCCTAAACAACAACAATATTATTCATTTTCATGAATAATGAATTATTTGATAACTGAATTTATTAGTTATTTAATTTAATTTAATTAATTACCGTGTGAGGCCGGTACTTAAAAGAATGACCCCACTGCATCTCTTCCCGTGCATGTCGTAAAAGGTGACTAAGGTATAAGGACAGGATGCCGTGCTAAAGGGCGACAGGCTCGCCACCTCTCACCTTGGCACGGTACTTCTATCATTCATGCAGGAGGTGGGTCTTTGTACCTTACATGCTGTTTGATATCTTGTCCGAAGAATTTAGAATTTTCATAATCTAAATTATGAAAAAAAAAACGATTTTTAAAATATTGACCGCGGGCGTAGCCTTTTTGAAAAGGATATTCCAAAAAAACATCAACAAAATGGGCATGATCATAGGTAGTATGCTCACGAGTGTTTCCTCGGTTATCGCAAGGGGGAGAAGGCGCGGGGCGCTGCGGGAAGGTTTGAAATAACCGCGGGTGAAGCCAACGGCAAAAAGCGTGTTACTTAATAAAATTACTATATAATATAAATTCAAACTCTCATCTCAGAAAAGGATCTCAGGAAAACCAAACATTGCACCTCTTTTCCAGCCATTTTATGACATCTCTAGGCTAATACGCTCTCTCATTTACATGACATGAGAGGCTTTTAGTCGTACACTTCCACTGTGGCCAACCGGCTTGGAAGTGGGTTTCCTCACGATGTTTTCCTTCACCCGAGTATCAGCTGCTATTTAGCACAAATTCTAATGTTATAAATATTGTGCTCCCATTGGGTATCGAACCCGCACCTCCCGCTTGAGAGGCGAGCTCTTGCCCGCTCGGCCAATCTGACACTCAAAACATCGCAGCTATCTCCAACTAATAGATCCCAGTGCCCGTGATCCCAGTACATCAGTAGTTGTATATGCTGATATCATAAAAGATGGGAAATATTATTTTCAGAAAGAGTTTGCACGACAGAAAAGAAAGAACAACCTATGCGTTTATACATTGGCCTCTATGGGCTATGGTCAATACCAATAATAAACCATATAAACCACTATTGTTAAAAAACTAATAAGTTTCTCGAAATAGTTGTCTCAAATTATTCACTTACTTGGTTTCGGCACTGCGTTGATCACCTCAGCCTCCGCGCCCATGGTTCCTTGATTATCAGCTATTTTGTTCTATAAGTCATCTGAGTACCACCGACTCCGTCAACCGTACCGTCGGCGCCGGCGCCGAGTTGTGCTCGACTTACTTGAAGTCACGATCGAATGAATCCGCTCGTGCATCTTGCTCCGAGAGAGCAGATCTTGAATTCCTTATCTACTGCTCCTAAAGAGACGAGAGAAATCAGTACAGTAGCCGTGAACGATTCCACGATATATTTGCTGTACTTGAGGCAATCAATTTGATGAAATTATCAATGTGTTTTTGCTTGAAAAGAAGGACTTTCTAGGACGATCTATCCTACCAACAGTGGGTTTCTGTCGTTTTGGTGTATGTATTATACAGATAGATATTGGTTAGGTATTTATGTAAATGTATTTTTAAAGTTAACCCTAATTTTAAAGCTTAATTTTGTTTACGCCTACTTATGATATGCATACTTATAATGCCC
The DNA here is from genome assembly GCA_009867175.2 of Adela reaumurella. Lineage (NCBI taxonomy): Eukaryota > Metazoa > Arthropoda > Insecta > Lepidoptera > Adelidae > Adela > Adela reaumurella. The sequence continues at coordinate 11,976 of WYDE02254191.1, forward strand.
ACCCCAAAGGTTGGCTATATAAGAGTGTTATAATAGCATTAAGTCTACCTTTTTGTTCGTTTTTAATAATCGTGACGATAAATAAATAAATACAAAATACAAATTATTAGACTTGCAAAAAAAAAAAATCCGAACTGTCGCAGTGACTTATATAGAATAAATTTTAATGTGTATTATACTTTACCTTGACAAGAAATATCTTTATTAAGACAAGATTGTATAAAAGCCTGCAGGCAATGATGAAATAGCATTAGTAATTAATGCTTCTACTCTTCGACATGGGCGTTCGTTTGCAAGCCGGTCCGCCGCAGCACAATAAACTCGGATATACTACAGAAAGGTGTATGATTCCATGCCCCAAACATGGCTCATGCATGAGAAGTCTACTTAAGTATATTGAATATCAAACAGCCCATTTCTCATTTTGACTACTTCTCTAGGTGACTACTTCGCTATCGGCCCACTTAGCAAACAGCCCATTTCTCATTTTGACTACTTCTCTAGGTGACTATTTCGCTATCGGCCCACTTAGCAAACAGCCTATTTCGCATTCTGTCTAATTCTCAAACTACCTACTTTGCAGACTGCCTACTTGTCGAACAACTACTGAAGTACAATCAATCGAAAAAACTGTTTATTCTCTCTCACAGTACAGCAAGACTTTTAGGTAGGTAGGTACTGAACTCCAATTATAAATAGGTATGTAGATATTAAGTCGTTTTTAATACAATCGTTTTTTTTAAATTAAGTAATTATGAAATGATTTTTTTTCTTGCAATTAACTTTTTGGTAATTGTTTTTGTCAGTTTTCCTCTCCCAGTAAAGTGGACGTTCAAGTAAATGGACTTTTGCACAAATAGTCGTAACTATCGCACTAGACTCGATAAGAAACTGGATCTACTAGGCCTGAAGGGAAGGAAATCAATTTTGATTCTGTCGGAAAATTACGTTACTATGACTGTTTGCTAAGTGGGGCGATAGCGAAGTAGTCAATTAGAGAAGTAATCAAAATGAGAAATGGGCTACTTATAAGTAAACCTCTGGCGAATGAGGTCATGAGGGTTTGAGTGTACTAGAAATATCTATCAATTTCTGATCACATTCATGGAACAATAAAGAACGGTCCTACAGGTTCCAAACGAAGTGAGGCCTTCTGATGCGGAGGACATAATCCCTATATCTTTTTGCCTAGCCGTGAATCCTCTAAGAACACAGTTGGAGAACTCGGGGCTCAGTTTTCATCTTCGGAGAGGTGGATCCAAGATGTCACACCTGTTCTACATGGAAAAAAAGTATGTTCGAAGTATGTACGAAACCCATCCCAGTATGTACGAACTGTGTTATTATTCTTTATGTCTATTTTCTAAAATGGAAAGTAATCTTCCACCTCAACGTCTTTAATAATTAGTGAAATGCCTAAAATATTTAAGATTGCAACAGTTCTTCATAACAGGCAGTCCCATGAGCCCAGGCGCTTTCAATCAAATTTTAAATAAAATTATTGTAGTACTGAGTCAGTTTTGAGTGCAATGCGCGTCATATTTACGTCTGTGTAATTTATTTCCAATACATTCGGTCTTTAGCGGTGTACACACACAAAATTCCTAGGTGTAACACAGCATATAACTTTGTTCGCTACGCCGCACTAAACCTATAGAAAAATGTTTTCTAACGGTGACAAATACTATTGTATATCCGTCAAATTTTATTATGCAACATTTACCGGTCAAGAAGAGCGACATATTGGATTCAAACGACCTGTAAGATAAATTAGAAAAGTATCCAATATAATTTTTTGGGTTTATTTTTATGGAAACTGACACTGAAAGCTATATCACCTAATGCACCAGTTTTCTGGTACCAGTGATGTCAGCCTAAACACCTTGGTGAATTATGTAGGTAGGT